>JAVDPK010000518.1:760439-771397 GCA_034780415.1 Cichlasoma orientale | reverse complement strand
TCCTCCGTGTGAAATCTGCTGCCATCACAGTCAGCAGAGTGAAGGTCAAACATGCAATGAAGCGAGTGCAGGCGGACTCGACGCTGTACAGAATTCTTCACTTTGAGGCTCACGAGCCTGATGTATTTTTGTCTAAATATTTTGCTCCTAAGCAGCTTTAATAGTAAATTTAAAAAAAAATTATCTTTACTTTTATGGCAATAGTAATTTTAAAAGTGAAAGATTCAATTTTTAGTTTTGCTCAGTTGTAAGCTGCACAAGGCAAGTGTGTAATCCACAGTATCAGAGAGATTGCAGGGCGGGCAGAGGGGATGTTACTAAACCATAAAAGCTGGACTTCCCCTCGCCGTTCCCGCAGCTGGATTCGATACAGGGATTACCCCTCTCGCTTCCTCCCCCCCCCATTCCCTTCCCCTCCATCTCTATCTCACTCTTTACTTGGACCGTGACAGAGACTGTCACCTCGGATGGCTGCAGGGAGCCGATTGCTCCGTCGCAGAACAAACATCGCTCATTCGCCAAAACGCAGATGTTCCCTTCTGACAGTCGAGGAGGGTAGCTCTCAACCCTGTCAAGCCAAACAAGCGAGTTTGCCCATTCTTTGTCACGCACTCTGTGAAGCATCTGCCACAAATCCTGCTCAGTTCACTTCATAAACAAGACGAGACAGCTGTCACAGCCCTGTTGGAAGTTGATATATGAACTTAGGACTATAAATGGAGCCCTGCTTTAGCACATTGTCCCGACGACTTGCTAATCAAGTCATTATCCACCAGCCTCCAGCGGAGACCCAGCGACTCCGCTGTGTGATTCACAGTCCAAATTCTGTCATGGGAGACTGGAAGTGGTTCGGTTTACTCCTCAGGCCTACACGCGCTCTTCTGATTATTTCTGGAAGACTGTTTATATCAAATCCGGGAGCTAATCCATATCAGGAGCTGACAGCTCTGTGAAATATCCGCATGTGATAAAGATAAATATATCTTTGTTTTTTCAGTTGAGTCTTTACCACCAAGATTTCAAAATCAGCTTAATTCACAAATCAAGCTTTGTTGTTGTTGCTGTTGTTGTTTTTCCCTCCCCGGTGCCTTTAATTGCTGTCTAGTTGTTCTTTGATCTAATGGTTTTTCTTGCTTCCCAAATTATGATTATGTAAGATCTACTTTGGATTTTAGTGAACACAAATGAGCCAAATCCATCTGCCTCCAATCAGAGCTGCAAACAGCGGCACCGCGGAGCTCAGTCTGAAGACAAAATGTGATCTGAGAGTCACATTTAAGGGGGGAAACTTGACTTCGAATTTCACCAAAGAGGAAAACTAAGCAGCGCAAATATCAGCATTGTTACCCGACACTGACGCCGAGTGCCCTTTCAGAGAGTTAACCACCAGAACGACCTTCCGTAACGACACGTCGAGATGCTATCCGAGAGGCCGCGCTCATCAAAACCGCAACAGCCAAATGGTCTCAACCTCAGTTTTCCTTTGATCAAAGTGTCTATGCATCACCGTCTCTTGATCCAGTGTGCTATTTCAGTCTGTCCCTCCCTCAAATATTGCCTGGCAGCAGCAGCAGCAGCAGCAGCAGCAGCAGGTAGGAGAGTTTACACAGATCATAGTGTACCTCTCTAAAACCAGTCTCCTCTCTTTTTATAGTTAAGATCTCATAACACAACTGTCTATTTGCCTCCCTGTAATTGCTCTCTCAGCTGAGGTTTTATGAATTATCAATGAGCACTGCTTAAATATTTTAGTAAACGTAAGTGGCAAAAATTTGTTTGTGGCACATTCATACACTATATATATATATATATATATATATATATATACACACACACTGAGTACTTAAGAAATTGTACATAAGTTTGAGATTCATTAGTTTTGACAATGAATCTATTTTTGATTTTACATTTCTAATTAATTTGTCTGCTTGTTGTTTTTCATATTTAAAATGTAAACACGCACTTTAGTGAGTCGACCAAATTCAGCAGCAAAATCCCGTTTATACAATTATACAATATTACACAATTATTGCAAAAGTATAACAGAGCCCAGCAGTAAAAATGCCATTCATATTCTCCATAAGGATTCTGATTGTGAGCCAGAATGTTGTAAACATGCAAAATAGTGAATGAACAATCCTAAATCTCTGATTGGCTGCTGTTACCATGACAGTAATGACAGGTTGTTTACAGAGCGTGAAACTTTATAAAGCGCTTTTACATATTAATAACTAGGCTATGCCTTATTACACACACACACACACACACACACACACACACACACACACACACACACACACACACACACACACACACAGAACCCAGTTAGATTTTTTTTTGTCCAAATCGAATCTTTTTATGGTCTCTGCTTACCTCATAGCTGGCTGGTGAGGTTCAAGGTTCAAAACTCTTTTATATAAAGATTTTCTTAAACTTCAATGAAGGAAATTAATGGTCTCTGTTGTGCTTAACATTATTATATATTTATAAACCATTTTTATAGTTTATTCAATACTTTAAGGCAGTCTGTACCATGGTTAAGGTATATTTTGCTGGAAGATGCTTATTTCCAACTGGGTGGGTTAGCATATCTGTTAGATATAGCTAATATCTACCAGCACCTCAAAGCTCAATAATTAGTATGTATAGGTCTACATTTAATTCATACAAACAAAAGAAATATAGAAAGGAAACATAGTTTTAAATCAAGGTTTGTGTGACCTTACTTACACTTTTAGGTTCTGCCAGTACAAATTTGGGGAAAACAGAAGTCAGTGCCTCTGCTGGCTTCGAGGGCAGTAGTGTTAGTTTCTTTCAGTTAATACTAAATAAGGGCAAAAAAATTTTGCTACATTACGCTGTATGTGTGGAGGTTTTCCACAAAAATGGTCTCCAAAAAAATATCTTCCACGTTAACATAAACGTCAAAAATGAGCGCAGAATTGGCAAAACTGGAAGATTTGATAGTTTGAGGAAGGACGCGGGAAATGAAGTCAAGCTGTCAGAACGACCACAGAAGGTCGACACTTTTGTCAGTCCTTTTGAAGAGTTTATTAATATCACATTGTGGTGCCACCGTGTCCTCAGAGCCACAGCGTGCCCCCTGTAAGTGGCAGGACATAGGTTTGATCCTTGTGGCAGCCGGGTGTCCTTTTGCGAGATGCCAAATCCCTCTGTCAGCGTGGATGAGCATGTCAGCTCAGTGACTGCAGAACAACATGGAGGATAATAAATAAATGATGGGTGAAAAATTATATTTATCCCTGACTGCCAGTCAGGTGTGTGGGAGTCAGCAGGAAGCTCTCGGTCTGATTTAATTTCAGTTTTGTGGGCCATAATTTCATGCTATTGCAGTTTCTAATGTGTCAGGATGTTTGATTTGATTAAATTCAATTGGCTGGATTGTCTTTCTGCTGTCTCGCTAACACCACAAAGAAAATGAATACTACTACACAGCATTCTTGCCAAAAGGTGTTGTTCCTATAGGGATAAAAAGAGGGGATAACAGGACATGGTAACATGAGTTTGAGCCTCTGCGCGATCCCTCAGCTCGGCTGTCAGTTATGTGATGAGCCAGAGCTGAACCAAAGGCTTTGATTTAACATGTATCAGAATATTAAATGTCTATTTTTTTGTCCCACGTTGATAACAGAAAGAGTCTTTTTAGTTTTTTTTTTAAGATATGCTGCTTATTAAACGGCTGACAGAGACGGAAAATAAAAAGGTGGATGACACGAAAAATCTCAGCACTAAAAGCAGAAATTAGAATTTAGTAGTATTTAGATTTATCACGTTTTATGCATTTGTGTTACCAACCAACACATTACCTTTCTCACCCAGCCTATCATTGATCACGACCTTATTAGCAATAAAATAATGGCGCATGCAATTGTAAAACTCCACTTGTGGCTGCCCACAGTCATTAGCACACTGTATACATTATTGCATGTGGTTACAGGCGATTCATGAGGTATACCTGGTTTTCATTGACCTGTAAATGCACATTTTATGTTTACTTACAGTGTGTGTGTGTGTGTGTGTGTGTATGTGTGTGTGGTTTGGTCACAGCTGACTGACAGTAGCAAGTATTAGCCGATCGCTCCGATTCAGATATGATTTCACTTTTTTCCAAATAAGCCCTCAAACCAGACAAGTACAAATGTTCTTATATAATTAAAATATAATAATAAAAGTGGTTACATTCATATAAGACTGTATGCCTATTATATCTTGTGTCGTTTTTTTTTTTTTTTTTCAATCACAAAGATCTTTTGCAGGAACAGATAAAAACCTGCTGGCATCCGTTTTGTTTCAGCGCAGCTTTACATTGTGTTTCCATATGCATAAACACCCGAAACACAATCGCATTACAGCTAAATCATGACTGCACCGCGGAGGGACCGACCACCGCTTCAGTGGCATAACTGCTATTCATTTCGAATTCACAGCGGGGCCGATCCTCACACGGGAGAATAGGAATACATTATACTTTGAGGTAGGCCGCCATTTATCATCATTATTAACCGAACAGCCAGTGAGCCGTGCACCTGTACGGATAGTTTCTCCCCCTCTGTTGCTCCTTAACCTTCATCCGTGACAAGTTAAAGCACCTAGAGGAGCTTTTGGCAAGTTTTCTTCTGTGGGAACAATAATAATACGGTCTCCAGTTTAAGAGTCAAAATTGATATAATTGGCTTTAAATCCTTGCTTTTGTTGAGCAGATATGTGGCAGGATTTACGCTCAGATTCAACATGGAGAAAAATGGAAATTATATAAACACTTAGCAACAGAGCCGCAGAGAGAGCAGAGTGCCAATCAAAACACTGTGATATTCACGCACACAGCTGTCAAGGCTGCAGCCGCCTCGTTCTTTGTGAAGCTAAACAGGCTAATAAAGTGGGCAGATATGATCAAGCAGAGAGTTTGTCTGAATTCACATGAGAACCGCACAGCTGTGAAGATTACAGCAGAAGATGAGGTGATATGTGAAGTTTGTAGCTGTTTAAGAGAAGAAGAAGAAAAAAAAAGGCTTTTTTTAACCCCCCCCCCCTCCCTCCTAACTCTGTCTCACTTGTAACTATAAATGCCTTCTTTGGTGACAGGCTCAGCGCGCTCTGCCTCGGTGCACTTCCTTCAGTGTGTGTGATCGGAAACCCAAAAATTCCCACCTCGGATTAGTTGCAGCCAATAAGCGTGGGGGAAAACGCGAACAGAGCTGGCTCTCGCACGCTTTGATGAGAAGAAAAGGTGAGGAGTGAGGTGTCAGAGCACGGGGGAAATCTATTTTTAGGTGTCTAATAAAACTTCTCAGTGCCGCACCGACAACAGCGGAGAAGTTGACAGGCGATTATGATACTCTTTAATTAGCTCCCAAGCTCCAGCATATCTGTTAGCCAATTATCGTCACTCTAGACCGCATTTGATCTCTGCTACCCTGGCCTTATGTCAAAGAGCCGAAGAAATACAGACTGAGTTTGCCTTCGTGATAAAGTTCCATCTTCACCCGCTAAATCAAGGGGAGACGTCTGTCGTGTGAGGCTGTGTGGCAGGCAGAGTGTGGACCCAAATGCAGGACTTGGGAGACAGGAAGGAGGTCAAAAAAAAGCAGCTTTGATGCTGTTACTGGCAAAAATACAAAGTGAACACAACTGCAGGACAGGAGCGGGGAAGTAAGCAACCATGAGGGAGGACGTGACGGAAAACTGAGGGCTTAAATATACACACGAGGTAATTAGGGAGTGAGGACACAGCTGGGGAAAAGAAGACAGGGGTGAGCAGAATGTAACTAACGAGACAAGGGGAAGCAAAACTGACCACAAAATAAAACAGGAAGTGAGTAAACACCAAACAGAGACAGAGACTTGACAGCAAGACAGAGGAGAGGCAGGATAACCAGAACTCGAGGATCAAAATAAATCAGAAAACTATAGACCCCAGCACATAATCCAAAATATAATCACAGGAAAACAGGAAATCGTATGTAAGAAAAACTCAAATCACCAGGTCAAAGACTGAGGACAACCTCATCAAACGATGAACAAAAGGTCTCCATCTCTCACTGTGCCTGTCGACATGAATGCAGAAGTCTTGGAGCGGTTAGCAAGATCAGAAGCGCCGGCCTATTTAACAGTTCAATCTGTACATGATAGCGTTCCATACCAGTTGGGAAAATGCCACCAATGTAACATCCAGATATTCTGAGGAGCAGCAGAAATGGAGCAACTGTTTCACCGATCTGAAACATCAGCTGTGAAGACCAACAGTATCTTTCTATAGCACCACTTTGCACCTCCGCTCAACAGTCTTGCAGGGAGAACACCCTTCCAGATGGGAAGAGGCAGACGGGCCAGTTTGATACATCTGCAGCAGCAGCAGAGTAACCCCAGCATGCACTGCAGGAACAAGACAGGGAAGGTTCTGATTAAGGACTATTTAGAACTCTCTCGCTATAACAAACACTGCAAGAACATCACACGTCGTCTCAGAAAAGCACAACGTAGGAATCATAGAATCTTAAGATTTTCTGTCAAGCATCCTGATCGTCAGTCTTATTAGATCGGACCTACTAACACAGCATTTATCTATCAGCACGAGTCACACTGATGGCTTTGGCTGCACACAATTATGACTACATGTCTTTGCTGCTTCTTTGCGAGTTGCTCACCTCAATAAAAATGTGATTGTTTCAGTTAATAATTTCTAATTTGCAATGCAATTAAGACATTCATCATGATGCTATTGCCAATCCATAAGATGGATCACTTCCCTTTGTGTGAGGGGCAGGGGCAGCTGCAACACACACACACACACGCAGACACACTGTAGTTACACTTAACAAGAGTCTGTGTATGCAATGCTTGTATTTTATGGTAAATATAACATGCACATTAGTTTCAAATGTTACCAGATCATTTAATGGCTATTATCTGTTACCAGTCTCAAATGTAGCACCAGTAGTTCCACCACTTAGCATGTAATCGTTCACGTTATACGCTCGGCGGGATTACAGAATGATAAAGAATACCGCTCTTTTGCTTTTTATGGCAGGAAATTATGGTTTTCAATTTAATTCATCCATCCATCCATTTTCTTCTGCTTATCTTTTTCAGGGTCGCTGGGGGGTGGGGGTGGGGGTGGGGTGGAGCCTATCCCAGCTGTCATAGGGCGAGAGGCAGGGTCCAGCCTGGACAGGTCACCAGGTCGCAGGGTTCAAGTCAACTCACTTCAATATTACTTAGATAGCACCAGAACACAACAACAGCTGCCTAAGACGCTGCATCCACATATGGGGACATTAAATTTTGGCCTTTCGGCACCTTATACTTCATTCTGCTCAGCACTGTTTTATACTTTGTTAAGCCATGTTGACTTTGTTGTGTCATGCTGTAAAATAAACCCATTGTTTTTCTTTTTTACAAAAGTATGTAACAATGATGTAACAAAATACAACTTCCTGTTCAAAGAGGAAGCTTAGTTTATATACATATCAAGTCATATAATCACAAATATCTAGGAGAAATTAAAAATGCATTGCAAACAGGAGCTCGGGTCTCTTTAACATCACTCTAGCAAGCGCTAACACACACAGACACAAACGTGTAGGATTGGATACATGCCACAGTACAGCTGTGTGCAAACAAGTCGGAATGTGACGGGAATATTGTGGAAGAATCTGGGATTTTCTTTTTGTTTAAGAAAAGTTGTGTTAACGATAAGTGAGCCAGTGTGAGAATTCACAGCTAGCATTTGGGGACCTAGCATTCGTTTACAACAGTAAAACGTGTATCTGTGTTTGTGTAGCTCACTTTGAGGCGACGTGCATGTTTGGAGAAGGAGGCTTCGGTTCAGTTTATGCTGGGTGGAGAATGACGGACAGCTTCCCAGTGAGTGTAACGCACATATTCTTATATCTCATACACATTGTCACCATTCGCTGCACTAACCAAAGTACTCCTGACTGATCTGTAGGTGCTGATCAAACACATCCTTAAAGAAGACGTGGACCTTCAACAAGTGGTGAGTGATTCAAACATTTAAAAATGTTTCACCTTCCTGTGCCTTTGCTGTTTATGAGGAAACCAGACAGAAAAACTCATGCACTCATTCACTTTTCTTTTCTTTAGGTCTTAAATGGGAAGACCTCCATGGTCCCACTGGAAGCTCTCCTCATGATGAAAGTGGGAGGTGGACCAGAGTCAGTAGGCACTTCTGCAGCCATCTCAATTATGGACGGGTAGGACCTAGAGGAGGAGGTCCTTCTGGTCATGGAAAGACCAGTCCCATGTGAGAGCCTGCTGAGCTACATGGAGAACAATGGTGGACCCCTGGAGGAGGATGTTGCTAAGGTACTATAGTCTGGCCCTGAGAAGCTCCACAGAGCTTGTTTGATAGTTGCCACACTGACGGGAATCAGTCTCTTCTTCAGCTCTCGGACTGTCCTCCTTGTGTTTCAGAACATCATGAAGCAGCTGGTGGACGCAGCCTTAACAAAGGCGTCTTCCACCGGGACATCAAAGCTGAAAACCTGCTCCGTGAAACCGACTGCAATGACCCTCGAGTGCAGGTCATAGACTTTGGATGTGGCTGCTGGGTACAGGAAGAGCCATACTCCATCTTTTCTGGTATGACATCTGCTCTTCATTCAGCCGTTGCTCTGCAGAGTGATGATCTTGATTTCAGTCTGAACCTGTTCCTCATCCTTCCTTTCTGTCTGTGCACTGCAGGAACCTCAGCGTACACCCCTCCAGAGTTTTTAAAACACAGGAGGTATGAAGAGGCCCCAACCACAGTCTGGCACCTGGGTGTTCTTCTCTATGAAATGCTGGATAAAGAGCAATATTTTTCCACCTCTAAGTTCCTCCGTGGAGGACGACCTCTCCCAAGGTGAGACAATGTTAGAAAAGCTGTTTTGGTGCTGACACTGTATAAATGTTTTGCTTACAATTTCCAAAAGACTGATGCAGTTTACAGATCTTTGCTTTGTTTTCTGTCCTCTTTCAAATCAGACTGCCAGAATTTTTTGGAGCAGTGTTTAGCTATAAACCCAAATCAGCGGGCCACCTTAGAGCAGATTCAGCCGCACCCCTGGCTGCAGAATCAAGCTGGAGTCACACCTCAAACACTTGATGAGATGCCTGGACTTTAATTTTTCTTTCATTTCTTTCTTTCTTTATTTACTCACTTATTTGTTTTTTTGTTTACTAACTTTTGTTTAATTAATTACTTCATAGTCACCAGCTGCGGCAGATGACTGCCCCTCCCTGAGCCTGGTTCTGCCGGAGGTTCCTTCCTTTTAAAAGGGAGTTTTTCCTTCCTGCTGTCGCCAAGTGCTTGCTCATAGGGGGTTTCTTGTTTTTCTTATTAGTTATTCTTATTCTTGTTATTAGTTATTGCTATTGTTACTGTTACTGTTCTTTTTATATTATCATTGTTATTGTTTTTCTTATTATTATTATTAACCTGGGCCAAAGAGTACATAACTCTGCCCAATTTTGGACTATAAAAAAAAATAAAAATAAATCAACTCTAACTTTCTTGATATGAGTTTTATTTTTGAGCTTTGTCTTGTTATTTAGTTTGTTGCTGTAATTCTGTTGTTTTGTTAAATTGTTTCCACCTGTTATGGTCAGTAGCCTTGACAACTATTATTTAAACGGTACAAGTGTAAACAAATGTTACCTGTTCCCCTCTCTAAAGCCCCATTTCCTCACGTTATTCCACATGTTGTTGAGCTTTGTCTTTAGTGTTTTTGCTGTTGTTGGTCTGATTGTTTCCACCTGTTAAGGTCAGCTTTTATTTAAAACAGCACAAATGTAAATGAATAAATGACATTTAGCACAGAATGACCACAGGCCACGGTGAGGTTGGAGTTTGGTGTAACAGTAACACGTGTTTGCAAGACGGGTAGAAATGCTCAACATAATGTCACTTAATTTGAGGCCTCAACAGTCACTAGTTACCTGCAGCTATGTAGGTGACTGGTACTGTCCTAGATTAAACCTGTAGGGTTTTTACCTTACAGTATACAGTGTCTTGAGACAGGATTTGTTGACTGCTAGCTGCTGCTATATGAATAAAACTGAATAGATCTAAAGAAGGTGTTCCTGGAATTTGGGTTTACAAATAGATATCCACAGCCCTCTCAGGCTGACGGGACTTTGACACCAAAAAAGACCTTGTGCATATCTGACACACCAGCAGCATCTGACAGAAGAGCATTTAACGAGCAGGGATCTGACAAACTTACAGATAAAAGTGCAGTTGCTGGATTTGTTTTGTTAGCTCTTGCTTTTCAAAAACAATGAGGAGCAAACAGTGTGCAAAGCACCATGAGAAGTGTGTGTTCTGATGAAGACTTTAAACAGCTGCTAAGTGAATCTGTGTCCATGCCTGGAGGGCTTGTGTCCATTTTCTATAAACATCCTCAGCAATGTCAGCACTTAGGGGTCATTCACAATTATCGACATTTTCCAAAGTGTACAAAGAGTACTCGTTTGCAGACCCCCCCCCCCCCCAAAAAAAAGTGTACAAAGAAAATGTTGATCTTTTCTCCTGGTTCTTTGGTATTTTACTGTAATAGGAAGTATTAAAAACACATCCTGGTGTTGAAAAGTGTTAAAAAGTGATTTCCAGTATTTGCCAAAAAAAATTACTGCTGGTATTTATATTTGTTGTAAATGACTTGTTGACCTATAATCTGACAAGCTTATCTCAAACATTATCCCTCATGAATGATATCTCATGTGATATGAATGATATCAACTCATTTTGAGTCCTAAAACATTCCTGTCACATGGTAGAAGCTGCAATCAGTTTTTGGCAACACCGGCAGCCAGTGATGCCAACTTATGGGGCATTTCCATTCGGGACTGCTCGGCGCAGGTTGCGTCGAGTCGCGGCGGCTTGACGGCGTTTCCACTAGTAGCGGTTACAAGTTTGCAGATACCTTCAGATACTT
>JAVDPK010000518.1:747051-760339 GCA_034780415.1 Cichlasoma orientale | reverse complement strand
GGTTCATATATGTGAACATCCGACTCCAGACGAGTCTGTGCCTCACTCGTCACAAACTTCACCGCACGTCACTGCAGCTAAGTTATGGCTAGCTGGCTAACTGCCTCGCCATAATATGATGCTAGCTACTGTTAGTTATCTTACTTGCTAACACAGGAACATTTCTTGATATCCAACACAGCATCTAGGTGGCTAACATTAGCTTGTTCTGCAAAGTTTGTTTTGTTGTCCCTTTATGGAGATAACTCCCACAGCTGAGCTCCTCATTCTTAATATTAGAATGGCCACCTGTGACCACCTACTGCTTAAAAACAATTAGAATAACTTAATTCTTTCACAATAGTAAACCTTCTATCCTTCAGTCATTCAAATATTTCTTTTCAGTTTGTCAGCAAGGACTAACTTACTTTGATGTTGCCTTCAAGGAGCTTTAAGAGCCTCTTTAATTCAATGATCAGAAGACATGTAAATAAACACCTCTCGTATTGAACAGGTTTAATTCAAACACTAACCCTAACCCTGCTGCTGTATAACTTATTCCAGTGCAGCAGGTCAGTCAGTTCTGGTCGATTGGAAGCATGTGTGATTAAAAGCCTGACCTCAGATCTGCTTCAACGCCTCCCAGCTAAGAGGCGCAGCATGACTAGCTCAGCACTCACACTGTGATAATAGCCACTGCGCCGCCCTCATCAGATGAGCTTTAACTATTTTTATTTATTCATGTTCTCACTTTGATAGTCCATTACTTCTGTTTGCTGACTTGAACTCTCTGGTACCATCACCTGCAGGAGTTAAAACTGTGTCAGCAGGAAAAACAAACAGCTTGACTGACAAGGGATTTTTGAACCAATGATGAGAACAACTACAGATCTGGTTTCCCAGATCACCACTTAGGAGCAAACGGAAACATTTAGAGAGCAAGATGCCAAAAACACTGACAAAAATCAATCTGTCCTGTTCAAATGACCTGATCGATGCATGTAGGAGTCACCGGTCATTGTGTGTGTGTGTGTGTGTGCGTGCGTGTGTGAGAGAGAGAGAGAGAGCGAGAAAGAGAGAGAGAAAGTGTGACTCACGCAGGTGCGCAGGCAGCCTGGCAGGCTCGTCCTCCATTCGGCTGGCTGGCCTCGCGGCGGGAGCATGGACGGGGGAGGAAGTGGAGTTTGGCAGCGGGTTCGCGGAAGGACTGAAAGAGCTCCTCTCCTGCTATGAATAGACACAGAGACACAAAGCATGGCTCACAAAGCTCTGCGATGCACCGGCCCTGAACCCAAACAGCACCACGCCGACTCGCCTCACCTCGCCGTGCACCCACACTAACGGCTAGCCTTGGTACACAGAGGAGTATGTGCGCCTAAAAAACTGATGCTCAAGCCAGCCGGGCTGTGAAGTCTCTCTCTGGACATCCAAATATCCAGAATGCCATGCATGCTTTAGGACATGTGTTGCACTGGAGTGAGGTAAAGTCCTAAACTAAGCAATGCTCTGACGGGCAAGACGTTAACCACAATCTAATTCAGCTCATGGTTGCAAACAACCGCAATGGATTTACGTCAAAAATCGTGTTTGCTGTTAAGTGTCAGAAAACTATTTAAAAAAAAATGCACCATCACAAATTGCAAAATCTTACAACAAAAAAAAAATCGATTTCCATCAGTAAATTTCACTTTATTTACAAATATAGTGATATACTCTGACTGATAAGTTTCTATAATTTTATTTGATGATTAAGTACATGACAAATTGACTAATTTGTGGAAGTTTTTCAGGTGACTTCATGGATCCAATATTCACTCACAGTCAAAAGACGTCACACATTTGAACAATGACAGCTTTTCAGATTAAAAGCATCATTTTTAAACTGCCCATCACAACAGCACCTTTTTTATTTTATTTTTTTGAAGTTTCACTTCTGGGTTTCATTCTTACTTAATAAGTCAAAATGTAAACATTACTTTCATTCTTCGACTAATCTGGAGTGAAAAGAATGAATCCTCTTATCAACAATAATGTTTTTCTTCTTGGCCCATTTGCTCCTTTACTTTGGCCTGCGTGATTTTAACAGCTAATATCTTGGAGCTTTGGATTGTTTGCGAGGAAATAATCCTTTTCAGTCATTTCTGGGATTTTACACACTCGGTTTATAAATATCTTTGGATAACAATCAGAAAAATCCTTGAATGAACATATAAGTGAACTATATGAGAACAAAATGATGCAAGTTCTAGTTTTTCCTTTCAACATGAAAGTCCTTTCCATAGTTAGTCAGTACACAGGTGAACGTGAGACTTTGAAGGTTTTGCATCACATAAACCATCTTCTAAGAATTTCTCAGTCCTATTTGTCAGTCAGCTGATGCCAGTTTCTCACTAGTTTCTGCTTCTCAACTGTGAAGCTTTATCTATTATTATGAGAATTCTCTCAGAGGCTTGAACTCTATAAATCTAACACTGGAGCATACTGTGACTGCTTTAGACTGTGTAACATTAAACTGTTAATGTCTTTCTGTGACGAAGACAGCTGCTTTCACCAAGATGCTCTGAGGTTTAAGACACTGAGCTCTGCCACTGTATTAAACACGTACTCAATGCAGGCTAAAGGTGTGAGGTTTTCCAGTTTGCGGTCATTTTCTGTTGACTGGTTTCCTTTCCTGCAAAGCATGATTCCACCTAAGTTTCTTGAGGAAATGAAGCTCAGGAGGGGGGTTTTTCGGATTTTTTTTTTTTATGTATTTTTTTCTGTTTCCCCCTCCAGCCTGTTTTCACCTCGAAGCTACTCTGAGACCTGCACAACAACTGCATGTACCAGGAATTTCCTGTGGAAGCCGAGCAATAATCTTTCAGTCTTCTATTTCCTCCTCTCAGAGGCAGAAAGCAGTTCTCCCTCAGCTTGACATTCATTTGTCTAAAAATTCAGCTGCCTGTGTCTTCACGCAGCTCCGCCTGGGTCTGCGAAAACGCGACCACTGGGACCGACGGAAAGTGATTTGCAACAGAGCTGGAGGTGAGGGGGAGCCGTCCTCTCTCGCTCTGACGGTAAAACTTCTCAGACTGAAATCCGGATCATTACTCGGCAATCGTGCCCTGACATCAGACTCAGTAATGAGCAATACATCCCTCGCAAAACAAAAACATCATTTCTCGCTGTCAGTTACTGGACAGTGTGCATTGCTTTGAGCTATTTCAGGCTGACCTTGCCATCTCAAATAATATTTCTATTATTACATGTCCCAGTTACAGTGATAGACTTGTATTTTTGATTAATGTCCAAAAAGCACAAAGCCAGTTTTGTATGACAAAAACAATAATCACAAAAGAAAAGTGGTGCAGGTTAATCAGCTATTTTTAGCACTGGTTCTCGTCCTCGTGCTGCAGCAGCGGACCATCTTCATTATTGATTAATGAATGGATCACTCGGATAACAACACGTCAAACGTGCTCTTGGCAAGCACAAAGTGGCTTTAAATTGTTTACACACAGTATGACCAACAGTCACAAAAGATAAAAAAATATATATTAGAGATGCGCTCATGTACCAGCACCGATATATTGGCCTCATTCGCCGAAACCGATGGCAGTGGATGATGTTTACCTATTTTTTAGATAGATTGCGTGATAAAGGGCAAAAAGTCTTCACAAAAACTTTGGAGACCGACAGATGCAGTATTTTTAAGACCGATATTGATATCTGGTAATTTAAAAATTTTATATTCCAATAAATCAACCAATTTTTTTCCCTCACAAACACATGAAACGCAAACAGATTTCTCTAATCTATCTTTATTACATGTATTTCTTTATTAATCAGCTGGTTGTTGTGTTTGTGGCATTCCAAACACTGATACTGCCATCAGGAAACTTGCAGAGAGCCCTCTAATGGACCAACTATGCAACGTCAACACTCACAACGCGGTTGAAGGGTGTTTCTCCTGGTTCATTTTCAAGCTGCGTCCACGCTGTAGCAATTTGCAGCAACAAAGTGGGCGAGCAACTGAAGCAACTATCAACGACAGTGCAGGAAAACGGTGACCGACATAACCTGGTAGCAAAAACATTAAGGGTCTCCTAGGCAACTGCAGCCTGGTGTATCCGCAAGCAACCAGTGGGCAGCTTCAAAACGATGCACGATAAGCAAATCGCTTCAGGTGTGGATGCAGTTTTATATTTTTTCATTTTCATTTATCAGCCACTAAAAAGACCGATACCAATAGACCAGCAAATAGCTAATATCACCCAGTATCAGATGCAGATACACCAGTGGGGCTCTAATTTCTATAGATAATATTTTTATTTCTCTGCTGCAAAAGTAAGAATAAATAACAAGGAAAACAAAACAAACAAAAACAAAATTGGGTCAATATTGGCTTGGTATCAATATTGTTTTTTTGTTTGTAGACAGCTTTCTACATATTGGCAGATATGATGGCATTTACCAAGGTAAATGTGACATTTATAAATAGTGTATAATATAATAATACAAAATAATAATATCGGTACTGGTATCTGTATTGCCCATAATGTCACAATTGGTCCATCTCTAAAAATATGTCTGTAATAGCTATCGGAAAAGAATTTAACAAATGCATATGGAACCAAGTTATCAGGAACTCTAAATATGTATTTATATATTCATTTAACAGTTGATTGTTTTCCATTCTTTTTGGTTGTTTCTGTTTAATTCCTCGTCGTTAAAAAGGCAGGAAAAATCCACCATTTCCCCCCAGTACACTTCAAATTTATAGTTCAGCTCTTTTTCGCTGTAAAAACGCTAAATTCAGCTACAGCTGCAGTCCTAACGCCCAGCTCCGGCTGATACTGTTAAGGCAAAAATAAACTAATTAAAAACGCTTTCCTACTGATGCTTCATATGCAAGTTGCAACTCGCTCGCCCCTCATCTCTGCTCACTTTCCGGCTCGGTAATTCAAACAGTCACACACAGTCACGACTTCTCCCAGTCATGAGCAGCAGAGTGGAGGCGAACTCGGAGCAACAGATGACGAGCAAAACAAACTGCATGGGTCCTACAGCCAGCGCTCCTGCGCTGCGCCGCGGCTCCGCGTCTGCAGGAGGTCATACGCAACCCTAACGGCTCTATCACACCAAACACTTCAAAGTGTCTCCTGAAGAGAAACGATGGAGTGCGTTTTTTTTAAGCAGGAGAAATGAGCCGACAGTGTTACCTTGTTCGCAGCGGAGGAGGATTCAGACATTATCTCCAGTCAACTTCTCTCCGTCCACTTTTCCGTCGCGCTCTGCTCTTTATCTTCTTTCCTTTCTTACAGAAACCCGCACAGCTGCAGCGCGAGCGGCAGCCCGACTGCTCGGCTTGTGTTTGTGGGAGAAGTTATTTTTTTCATGTAGCCCGCTTCTTTTCCCTTTTTTTCCGCCCCCCTCCTTCCTTTATCTGCTGGCCGGGTCCATAGCGTGGCCGTCGGTGTGAAAACTTCTTTTGTCTGCGTGTGTTTTCCCTTCACATGTCGGCAGCGCGCTGGTTAATAATCCCTTCCTGGAAGAGCGAGACCGAAGAGAGAGAGAGAGCTCGACGGACACCTCTCTCTCTTTCTCTCTCTCTCTCTCATTGATCTGGATGTGTGTAAAACGGCGAAATGACGTGAATTCCCAGCATTGAGCCTTGCCCCCTTTTAAAGGGAAACCCAAAGCAGGAAATCGCAGGCAGGTCGCGTAGCTACACACACAACTGCAGGCGGAGAGGCTGAAAGACAGACTGATTTTCTTTCTTTCTTTTTTTTCTCCCTTCTTTTAAATCAGAGCTTAAGGCAAATGCGGTTACACAATATGCTAAAGCTCCGTGCTTTAATTAGACAGTCTGCAGTGCAAAATGCAACAGAGTAAGTGTAGAGGGAATATCAGCCTGTGGAATGTGAGGATTTGATGTGAGATGAGTTAGTTCATATTTACTGTAAAGTCACCTCTGCGTGAGAAATGCTTTGTAAAGCCTTTGAGCAAACGGGGGTAAATGCAGTAATACTACAAGAAACAAAAAATCTGAGCACATAAGACTAAAAAGAGTCGGTATTTGTTGTCAAGTGATTCTAAAAATCAATAGGTCACATTGGCACTGGGCTGTCTTTTTGAGCTTTCTGAGAACATGTATTTAGGTATAGCACACAGACTGTATCTAAAAAATGGACAGCTTCCAGGTCTGAAAAGTGAAGCTAACACAGAAGCGCATTAAACCTGCATTCTCGCCACCTCTATACAAATATTTGGTGATTTAAAAATCCAATGTATCAGCCGATATTTTTTTTCTTTCCCTAACATTTGTTATGATGTCATTTATGAGTCCATGCTAATGTGCATATGACAATGTTTGAAAATAATCTTGCTTTACTGTAATAATAAGTCATGGATTATTCATTTACTCCTCTGGTAGGAAAGATGATGCTTGCCATTTGCCTCTGAAGTCAGATGTCGGAGTGGGAGTGACATCACTCCCGAGTTGAACGCGTTCCGACAGTAAAGTCAAAAAAGCACAGAAATGTCACAAACACACAACAGCAGCCGTGCAGTTTGCAAGTCTTGCAGGATTACTAACGTTGCTCTCCTACCATGCTGGATTGTTAAGTCGGGAGCTGGTGTGGCAGCTCCGACTTTCCGAGGTGGAAGTCCGACTTGACGGGGCGTTCCATTTGAAAATTCCAACTGGGAAGTTGGAAATTCTGACTTTCGAATTCAAATTAAACGCACCAATACTGGTTCCTTGCACTGTTACCTCAGTAAACACATTCTTTTTGACGACTTTATGGGCTCAGTTGGTAGTTTCAAGTCATGACGTTCCTTTTGTAAATTATAGTCATTATTACAGTCATAAAGGAGGATTATCCCAGGTGCGACGCTTGTCAAACACAAGCAGTTAGCCGATGAATGTCCCTTGGTTTCTCACAGTGGGAAGTTGTTAAATCTACGTCTTAGGAACGTCATAACCCTTTTCAAACCCTACGCCGTAACTTACGGTGTAATCTGACATACATCTCCCCACACGTCACATCAAGAGTGGATCAACCCGAAGAGAGAAGCTCTACTACCAGCTAGTGTTTTTTTGGCGGAAATGGCAGAGTGACGGAGGCACACCACGCACAAACATAAATGCTGGCAGCCACATGTGTAGGCCACATCATAGGAGCTACATAGACTCAGTGCAGACGTCTAAATCAGCCATCAGGCAGATTCGTACCCATTGCTATTCACTACACTTTTTCCTACTGTTAACTCCTACTGTAACGTTTAGTTCTGCTCTGGTTTTAAATGACTTGTTTTAGGAGTCAACGTTAGCGGGCGACTGCAAAAGTACAGTTACCAACACTTAATTCTTTGGTTTCATTTTCAGCCTCAGAGGATTCCTTTGCGTGAAAAATGTAAGCATCAGTCAAGATTTTTATACTTCCTATTATAGAGATTTCTTACATGACACTATGCAAACAGCTGATCCGACTCTGCTCGGATCAGCTGGTTTTTATGTTTGTGGCACCTGTTACCAGCAGGGAAGTTGCAGAGTGACATCTGGAGGGCAAACTAAGCAATGTCAACACTCGTAACATGGTGGAAGGGTGTTTCTCCCAATTCGTCTTTACTTCTTAAATTTTCATTTATCAGCCATTATAAATGCCAATACCAATATATCGGCAAATAGTTAATATCGACCGATCGTCTCCCGCCGATATATCGTCACACTATTGCCGAGTGATTGCTGACAAGTTGATGTCTTCCATCTAAACTAATGGCAACCACAGCAATCTGCTAGCAACCAAAGCAATCACAAGAAGGTTTTTGCCAACGTTTTCAAGGAATACACATTTTTTTGCGACCTGTTTCTGGCCCTGTGTTATTGGGCCCTTATTCACTTGACCCTACAGCATCACACATCCAACATGGCAGACAAGAGTGGTTAGCGGTCACGTGACTAGTGGTCAAAACCTCAATTCTCCTCAGCCACGTAAAGGGTCTAATATGTTTTGAGCCTCTTTTAGCCAAGTGTTTTGATTTCATGGCTTATTGATTTGGTTCATAGTCACCACTTTGATTGCTTTTTAATCACTGTGGGCAGCTATGTTTTAATACACTGTACCCTCCCTCCCAAGCAGCAAACAGCAGACAGGCTTGTTTCTGGTAGAGAGTTTAGCAGCTTAATGCCCGAATAAAAAGCAGTCCAAACTACTAGAATGGACTGCTGGCTTTACTTCAGTCAGCATTGTAATTAGTCAATTTTAAGTGGTAATAGCTTGATATTCTGCCCCCAGATGGGCAAAAAACAGTTAATAGTTGAAGAAAAAAGTGATTGATTATATAGGATAGAATTACTGCTGAGCCATCACAATAATCAAGAGAATTTATAGTAGGCTACTTAACTTGGCCACTGCGGCTTAACAACTTGGCCTCTTGGTCAGATTTGTCTGTATTTTGGTACTAAACAAGAATGTTGCTCTTCGAGAATAACAAGCATCATAGTTTCTGGTGGCAGCAGATGGTGGAAGAAGTGACAGGCAATAAAAAAAAAAGGAGAAAAAAAAAGGCATGGAAAAATCACTTGTTTATTCTCCTTGGAGCAGGGGAGGGGGACAGGAAGCAATGAAGCTGGTGGGGAATGTGCTGCTCGTTAACAAGAAAATGCAGATGAGTGATGCTGGGGAACTTTAAATGTTCCTCCTTCGGGCTAAGACCCGGTGAGCTGGGTTCCAGCGCTAATGAAACATATCTGTTAATGTGCACACAAATGCCTGGAAGTTCATCTAAATGAAAAACCCAATGTAAAAAGTCAATACTAAGTATTTATGTGAATTTCCGGCTAACAGGAAATAAGTGTAATACTCCTTCTTGTATTTTTGAGAGGGCAGGACCCATTCTGCTGCATGGTTCCTGCTGGTGGGACTAGCAGATGGCATTAATGGGATTACAGTAATCAGATTTTAAGCGCGTATCTAATCGTAAACACCTACCGTAAAAACAAAGTAATCTGATTACAGATGCTTTGAAGAGGAAGGAGAGGTGTGCGTGCAGAAAGACTTTAGATCAAATAAATATACAGTTCAACAATGACACCTGGCTGATATGACAGCGAAGTTTTATTGAAATGTATCTTCAAAAAATAAATAAATTCTAATGTTTGGCCGGGGGGGGGGGGGTCTGTATTATACAGATCCCGTATTTTAATTACTGGAAATGTCTCCACTCTGTTCAGCTGTGAAGCAGAAGAAAGCCCTCTTTCTTATCATATTCAGTGGAGGTGTGGGATGCTCGGAGGTAATACAGCGCTGTGACGCCCCCAAGTGGCAAACAGCAGCGTTGCGGCATCAACCCGGGCTAAAAATACTCGTGTTTCGGTTTCCAGTCGTCATAAACGATACTGAAGTTTTCCAGCTGCACTTTGGTCTCAGAGGTGGAAGGAAACGCAGAACTGGGAAACGATGGAGTCAGAAATACTGAAAATAATCTGCGCCAATCAAGGAGCAGTTAACACTGATGATTTATTATATAACCTCTTCCCCGGTGATCCCATGAAGGTCTCGGAGATCATTTGTAACCGAGAGAAATTTGCTTCGTGTTGTCCAAACGGACAGCCGAAGGTGGTGGCCAGGACCCGCCTGAGACTTTGCAGAGTCAAAGACTGCCCGCAGACATGCAGCGGTCTGCACCTGTGTAAGAACTTCCTCTTCAGCGGCTTCTGCCAGTTCACTCAGCTCAGGTAAATATATTTGCTTTAAAGTACAATATACTGCCAAAAGTATTCACTCACCCATCCAAGTCATTGAATTCAGGTGTTCCAATCACTTCTATGGCCGCAGGTGTATAAACCAATCACCTCGGCGTGCAGACTGCTTCTACAAGCATCAGTGAAAGAATGGGTCGCTCTCAGGAGCTCCAGCGCGGTACTGCGTGGACCCCAAATCCAAAAGTGGAGAATAGATTTGTAGTCTGTCACATCCTGGCAGCCATCCTGTTTTAGCCGTGTTTAGAGTGATATGAATCCTGTAAAATGCTACAATTCATATCAGTATGTTCTGTTTAGAATTTCCACTTGACCTCTTCATCTTCTTTCAGCCGCATGAAACTAAAGTCTTATTTCTTAATGACAAAGAAGCAGCAACGCCTCTGTGTGAGTGCACACGGTTACAGCTGTTTTTAATTCTGCCCTGTCTCCAGTAGGCAAAATATCATATTAGAAAAAATAATACTAAAATGCAATGTGATTACTGTTATTGCTATAGTTATTTATAGAGGTGCTCTAATGAAATGTAAGGATTCCCCGATACATAATTTACTGTCAGACAGAATCCTCATAATCACTCCCCAATGAGAGCTGTCAGCTATTTTAAATGTTTGTTTGTTTGTTACTGATAATGGATATGAGCGCTCACAGTCATGACTAAGCTGTGTGGACTCTTTTATAACAGGAGGGGCGGCTGCTGCTTCTCCCATGACCTGACCTCTGATTATAACCAAAGGCTTCTGAGAGAGCACGAGCTGGAGAGGCTGAGCCGGGAGGAGCTGTGCACACTGCTGCTGCAGAGCGACAACACACTCCTTCCTGAAGTAAGTCCAACAACAACACACACGGCACACACCCGGACAGGTTAGTTTAGTTTATATTAAATTGAACTTCTGAGAAGGTGTCACACCACCTTTTCTGATATGTGCCATCTACCAGCTGATTTGAATCCCAGCAAGGTTTTATTTTAGGGCGTGCCTAGCTTGTGCCTGATAAGTTGCTGATATTTGTGCTACATGTCCTACGTGTTTCTCAGTCAGGTTCACCTCTCGCTTTTAGCTGGTTAACCCTCTGGGGTATAATTGGCTGTTTTTGACTACTTTTGATTTTTCCTTTGTAATTCACCTTAAAAACTGTTGACCTTGTTTAGTATCACTGTTTTCAGCACAACCTCGTGTGTGACTGTACAGTCCTTTCATTTTGACTTTAAAATGCAGGAAATGCTGCAGGCGTTTTTTTTTTGTTTTTTTTTTTGTATGACTATTTACAGAATAATCTAGTGTCACAATAAGATGCCACACAAATTATTGGTGCCACTCCAAAAAACACTTCCTGTCCACCACAGGCAAAACCTGCTATCAACATTATCTGTCTTTCACCACCTTTTCACCTGTTCTTCAGCGACCAAATGCCACATGTTGCCATATAATTTTCTGATTGCTTGATATGGTGTGTTTTTCCACCAGTAGGAAAGGGGATGTTGTGAATTCTTTTGTTTGTTTGTTTTATTCCCAAGCACTTCCTGCAAGCAAAGATCCCATTTTTTCCCATTTCTTCCCACACAAAACATGCATCGAGCATGGAGACAGGAAACTAGAGGAAAAAGCATGGTGTAAACTATAGATCATACCTCTGATTTTACTTGGCATACACACAATTTAAAGATTGGTACGTAGTTTGAAGTCCACATTTTCAACTCATGTTGAAACAGAGACTCAGTGAGGCACCGTCCTGGTGCTACGTCATCTTAAATCGGTGATGTCATTTATATACCGTCTATGATTGTAACCACCCATTCCTTTCATCTGTCCACCAGATATGTTATGACTACAACAACGGTGACGGAGAGTTTGGCAGGTGTAAGGATGGTGATGGTTGCAAGAGGCTCCACATCTGTAAGAAGTATCTGAGCCGTGAATGCAGCTGCTCGAAGAACCATGATTTTCATTCTCCACAGCCGTTAAAATCTTTGCAAGCTAGACATGTACCCGGCACCCTCCTTCTGTCCTTGAAGGCTCTGTACATAAATAAAGAAGTTTTGAGGCTGGCCACCAGCAAGGGAGGAAGGGTGCACAGAGGCAACTCTTCCAGTGGTGAAGTCTCTACTATCGGCAACAGCACTACTGCAAGCAGGGAGGATGGTGACAGTCAAAAACAGAAACACCTTTGGGATAAAGGGAGAGACAGTATCCAGGGCAACCGAGAAGGAACCAGGTTCTCCAGTGACATCCGCGCTGCTGTCGGCGAGGAAGCTGCCAAAGGCGACAAAGGGCAGGACAAGAGACAAAGACCCGTCAGAGGTAAATAACAGCAGCTGCAAACACGTCTGTGGGGAGGTGAACTCAAACTGCTGTCTGAAAGAAGTGTGTGACATGCTGCTTGTTTCTTTCAGATAAAACAGAGATATGCATGTACTTCATTAAAGGACACTGCATACATGAGGGTGAGAAATCCATGGTTATTATAAGAGGTTTTTTTTTTTCAAGTTTTCATGTAATTTTGTCTTGACTTTGATCATTATTCCTTCTTCTTAGATCGATGTTTTAAAGCTCACGACAAGATGCCATACAGATGGGAGGTCCAACAGGGAGTCCAGTGGACTGCTTTGCCTGAAAACGAGACAATTGAGAGAGACTACTGTGACCCCAGTAAATCATACAGGTACTTATACGCTTAAATTCAGTGTGATTGTAGGTCTTCGTAGACCAACTGAGAACACGAAGTACACCACTGATATTGAATGGAATAAAACTTCTTCACTCCTGAGGAACTACAGAGGAGATGATGGGTCTGCAGAGCTGGAGCTAAGTGCAGAATAAAGAGGATGAGATATACGGTACTGCGGAGAAGTCTGGAACCACCTCTCATTTCTTTATATTTTGCTATGAACATGGGAAATGGGTGCAGTGATTTATTAAAACAAACATACCTGGATACAAAGTATACACAGGTGTGTTTTTTTTGCAGCCAGTTTCAAACCTCGCTGACTGTGTTGTGTAGAGTGCTGTGCAAAAGTCTCTGTAAGCATACAAGGACTGATAGTGTTCCATTAAGTGTTTTTGTATTGTGGTATGCTTTTACTGCATTAGCAGTTTGTTTGGGATCATTGTCACGCTAAAAAATAAAACCGTTGCCAATCAGATGTTCAGAAGGCATCTGATTGTTGCTGCGGGAAAACCCTTGCAGCACACTGAGGTATTGCTATAAAAATGTTAATACTTCCTCCATTGGTTGTCTGCAGCAGCACCAGCCCAGCCGTGCACTTTGACACGATGACCTGCGGATCAAACAAAGTGCGTCGACTCTCGACAGAGAACTCAGTGATCGAGCCGACCTTCATCCACACCACTGAGTGGCTCTGGTACTGGCAGGATGAGTTTGGAAGGTGGAACATGTATTCATGGGATGTGAGTAACTGCAGAGTCTTCTCAAAAAATTTGGCAGATTGCTGAGACATTAACACAACTTTAAAAGTCCACTTTGTAGCCACAAAATGTAACTAAGAGGTCATTCACAATTATCAACATTTTCTAAAGTGTACAAAGCGTACTCTTTTTCAGGGCG
>JAVDPK010000518.1:736454-746951 GCA_034780415.1 Cichlasoma orientale | reverse complement strand
TCTTTTTCAGACCCCCCTCCCCGCTCCCCTTTCATGACATTTAATTTCACCTGGTTCTTTGGTATTTTAATGTAATATGAAGTATTAAAAACACATCCTGGTTTTGAAATCTTGGTATCAAATATAGTCTTTGCTATCTATTAAGACATTGTACTGTTGCACTAATAAAAATCCATCCATTCTCTTCCAGTTATCTTTGTCAGGGTCGCGGGGGGGCTGGAGCTTATCCCAGCGGTCATAGGGCGAGAGGCAGGGTAAACCCTGTAATAAACAGATATATCTATATATTAGAATTTATAGGGTGCAATAAACTGATTTGAATGTGTACTGCACTGCATGTACGCAACATTTACATGCCACCACACTGTACACAATGGCAGTGATCTTGTGCCAAAAAGTGATTTCCAGTATTTGTCAAATAAATTATTGCTGGTATTTATAGTGTTGTAAAATGACTTGGTGACCTATAATCTGTCAAGCATATCTCAGATATTATCTCTCATGAATGATATCAACTCATTTTGACTCATAAAGAACATTCCTGTCGAGTGGTTGAAGCTGCAATCAGTTTTTGGCAACACCGGCGGCCAGTGTTGCCAACTTAGTGACTTTTTCACTAGGACTTTTCAGACCCCTTCTAGTGGCTTTCTTTTTCCAAAAAGCGACTAGCAACAAATGTAGCGACTTTTTCCGGTGACATCAGCGACCTTTGGAGATGTGGCGGTGTGTGATCGCCTGCCAAAAAGTGATTTCTGGTATTTGTCAAAAAGAAAAAAGATTGGTTGTATTTAAATTGCTGTAAATTAATTTTTGGCCTAAAATCTGTCAAACATATCTCTCATGAATGATATTACATCATTTTGAGTGAGAAACAACACTCCTGTCACAGGTAGAAGCTGCCATCACTTCATGGCAAAGTGACTTTAATATATTCTTTATTAATGAGGGTAAAAACTCATTGACATTAAAAATGTCTTTTTCCCCGTGAGATCTGGCCAAGACGGCTGCAGAAATTGTAACAAATGTAACATTACAGTTCGATAAAGAGTAGCCAAAAAGGACTGGATTGATTATAATGTAGATACAATAATGCACGAGTCATAAATATATTGGCAAAACAAGTCATTTCTTCATTTTATATATAAGCCCTTCATAAATCCTGTCTGTTTAGATTAGATATACTTTATTGATCCCACTGAGGGGAAATTATTGTTAACAGAACACCCATCCAAGAAGAGACCAAACAAACCAAACAAACATTGGAGATAAGTGTCTGCGGCCTTGCTGCCATCACAAAGAGGTGCTGCCATTTAAAAAAGATAAAAATAGAACACAGAAGGGTAGGTGAGGAGAAAAAAATCATCTGGTAATATGCCCCACACAGGGCACAATATGGGGTTGGAAAAACCTCTGCGTAGCAGTTAGTCCCATTTAATGCATGGGAAAGCAGGAGGGTGCGGAGGGAATAGGGGTTGTGGGATGTAGGGGAGGTAGGAAAGGCACGGTCGAAGCTAGCCTGTGAGCCTCAAGACTCGCATCCAACTTACGGTTCAGCTCCAGCAGATACTGAGTCTGAGTTTGTACTACTCTGCACATACCTTCATACTGACCAGGCAGCCTTACCAAGGCCCAAACGGCTGCCCAGACTTTCCGAATTTCACAATAAGTCAGGTATCCCCCAGAGAAAGAAAAGGCACCCACCTCCACCGAGAGCCAGAAGAGAATGAAAATTTACAGATATAAGCAAAGATAATACATTAAAAAACAACAACAAAGTAAATCACTTTTTGGCACAACACCGGAAACCTGAAAACTCAGCTGTTGCCATGTTTTGTGTACATACAGCGCTCGTACTCCGTCTCTTCGTATGCTATGCCATCGCCCGGACCTTGATTCGTCCTTTAGCGACTTCTAGCAACTTTTGAGACAGCCAACAGTCAGTTCTCTTAAACAAAAGCTGGCAACAGTGCCGGCCACCAATCACCAGATTATGGGCCAGCATAGATGAAAACATGCCAGGATCATGTAGAATTAATGTACATACCTTCTGAATAAAATCCATCATCGTTTTCTGTGGTTTACTGCGTATGGTTTCCATTTTTGGAACAATGCTTCCACTTCCTTGTTGAATTTATCTCCGGCAGCTTTGGCTGCTTTCCACACCTGCTGCGCCGCACTCACAGCTTGTTCCCACCTAATATTGTCAATAGAGTCTTTCTGTGAATCGATGATGGCATATTTTAGAGAATTCAGTGAGGCCTTTGAATTGATCCGCCAGCCCAGAGGCCACATTGCTGCACTGCAATAGCGCAGTGGTGTACAAGTGAACATGAGTGGATGCCTCAGGCATTGGCGGTCAGGTGGCAGTGCTCAGTTTACACAGTTCTGACCAACATTTTTAACTATTTGAAAATTGTACATTGGGTGTTCATAGTTCATAGTTGTGAATGATCCCTAAATTAAAGTCAGCTGGCATTAGTGAAACTTTTTTTGAAGTGGCTCTAACGCTGTTAGACTCTGACACTTAGCAAATAAACGTGTGCAATGTGTTAATTCAATCAAACTGTTTATTAGAGGGAAAGTGTTATTTTTTTATCTGTTTTGAAGAAAAAGTTAAGTTAATGTCATAGCGTTGGTGTCGGCGCTGCCAGTGGCTGGTCCACAAAAACTTTAATGTTGACCATAATTCAAAAACAAGACCTCTATAGGCAATGCTCATTCTCTTACTGGTCATTGTTCATATGCCAAATGCAGGTTTGTTTAAAGGTTAAAAACATGTTTATTTTTCTTGCTTCGCAGAGTGCTGGACATGAAGCAGCAGACATCAACAGCACAAAGCTGGAGGAGAAGTTCCTGACCAATGATAAAGACGTGGTGGAGTTCACTACTGGTTCACATTTGTATTCACTCAGTTTCCAGGGTAAACAAAGAAACTGTCTGTTTGCTGGCATCTGCATTTTACCATGTAAAATCAGGTTTATAGTTATTGTGTAATTTTACACCTTTTTCCCTCTCAGACATGATTCAGACAAACAAGCATTTTGGCACTAAAAGGCTCGTGTGCAGACGGCCACGGTTTGTCTCTGCTGCAGACGTCCTTACAAAGAAAGTCAGGTACATCATCCTAAAAACGGCCCCACCGGAACGTTTTCAGACCATTTCACTTTTTTCTAAAGTTATAAGATCCTTTCACTTTGTTGCTGTCTTTAGTCTGATAGTTACTCCGCTCCAATTCCAACTGGAGAGAGGATTTGATTTCCACAAACCAATGTCTAGAGACCAGCATATCGGCTTGAATCGAACATAATTTCTGTTTAACACTGATGGGTAACCATGCCAATCTACTGGTATTTCCTTGGACCTAAGAGTGGAACAAAGCATATAATTCAGAATCAAATCTCAAAGTAATTTCTCGAATTTATAGTGATCTTCAAGAGATTAAAACAACAAACACAAATTATATTAAACGAAAATGGGAGAAAGAGGCAAACTCTTTAATACCTAATGATGGTTAAAACAATGTATATTTCAATGGAAAATAAGTTCAAATCTATGGAGATGTTTTGGATGGAAGTTTATGTGCAGATTTGATGTGTTATTAAAAAGTGTACTATAAATTGTTATGTATGATAGTATAATTTAAAGAAATGGAACTATAAAAATAAAATTGAAAAAAAAAAGTCTGGATCCAGGCAAGTTCAAAACTTAATTTTAAATGAAAATAAAATTGGCATTGTCTTCATGTTTTTAGAAATGTTAGCAAAATTATTGAGAAAAAAATATTGATAAACTTTAGAAGGCTCTTTTTAAGCAGTACAGCATTGCATCTCTACAGGCTCTACAGGCAGATGCTGCAAAGCTTTATCAGATTGTATGGACAACACCTGTCATTTTCAGGTCTCTCTACAGATATTATACTGCATGCGGTATAAATCTGGAGTTTTTCTGGACCGCTGAAGGACAGACACCACTGCAGTATTGTCTTTGTGGTGCAGGTTGTTGTGCTGAAGGATGAACTGTTACTTTAATCTCAGATTGTGTACACCCTGGGCCAGGTTTCCTTTTCTTAAAAACATTTCTGTTTTTGGCTGCCCATCCCTGCTGATGGGAAGCAGCCCATATCATGATGCTGCCACCTCCATGCTTTACTGTAGGGATGGGTTTAGTCAAGTTATGAGCAGTGTCACCTGTTCACTGGACACATTGCTTGGAGTTTTGCCCATATAGTTTTTGACCCAACAGATGATGGTGTGAGAGCTGCTTAAGTGCAGTTCGCTTCAAGCAGGGTGTCTGGTACCTTTAACTCACAGTGGCTTCTTTCAAGCTGCTCTCCATAAAGATGTGATGATGTGCTTATACTTTTGGCAGGTTGCCCATCTGTGCAATAGACTTGTACAGGTCCCTTAGAGTCACTATTGAAATCCTGGTCATCTCCTTCAACAAGGACCCACTCAGTTATTCAGTTTGACGAGACTACCAACTATAGTTGGTATGGTACGGCAGCTGCGCTGCACAAAGAATCGTTGGCTGCCCTCTCCCCTCCCTGATGGACATCTACACCTCCCGCTGCCTCAACAGCGCCAAAAACATCATAGACAGCTCACACCCTGGTTTTGAACTGTTTGACCTGCTGCTCTTTGGCTACGGGTGCATCAAAGCCAGAACAAACAGACTTAAGAACAGTTTCATTGCCAAAGCAATCACCACCCTGAACTCACACACTCACCCACTCTAACTGTGCAATACCCACAGCAAAGATGTGACCATAGTTTGGAACCTCAGCTATGGGTCAGAATGTAGTTTGTTCTTTTTTACTTGAAATTAATTTGCAAGAAATTGGAAAAAATTGACCTGTTCTGATTGTGGCTTATTTTATTAATTTAAAATGAAATCTTAAAAAGTGTGTAAAAAGTAAAAGCATCTCCATACTGAAGTGACTGTAACTGCACTTATCTTACATGTGTTTTCACCCATTTAAAAAAAAAAAAATAAAATATCATGGTTAAAGTAATTCTGACCCTTTCTCTCTGCAGAAGGCCTCTGGTTCACACTTCTGCTCCAATACCAGAAAACTGGGACAAGACACAGATCCCTCAAACAGGATACTCGGTATTGTGAAAGCCATAAATTATGATTATTATTTCTCTACTGTTTGAGGTCACACTCTTTAATTTGTATGTTTTCTAAATAGATTTTATTTTAATAATAGATGAAAACAAATGAATTCAGTGACAAAAAGTCATTTTCATTGGAAGGAGGGGCAGGAGTAGAAATGAGTTTATTAGGACAGCTTAAGTTGGTGTCAAAGTTACAGGAGAAAAACATTCTGCTTCCTCCACTCTATTAGTTAATTCACCCACTCTACTCCCCCATTCACTTGGATTCTTTTTTGGATTTTTTTCCCCTTTTTTTTTTCTTCAAATTCTTAAATAATTCAAAATAGGTCAAATAGTAAGAACAGTTATCTCACCTCCAAGCTGGTCAACTTGAAAGGAGCAGGAAAGGAGTCTCCGCCTCAAGGTACTTTATATTATAAGGTAAAGACTTTAAATAATAATACAGAGAAAACCCCAACAATCAGACAACCCCCTATGAGCAAACACTTGGCGACAGCGGGAAGGAAGAACTCTCTTTTAACAGGAAGAAATCGGCAGAATCAGGCCGGTTAGGGGTGAGGTGAAAATAAGAGAGCAGAGAGATTATTATCTATTGTAATTGTGACTGAAAATGATGAATGTTCCTGTGTTTGCTTACAGCGAGTCTCCCTCCAGCACAGCTCAGGAGAGTTTAAGGAGGTTGAAGCTCTTTTCTGTAGAACCATGAGAGGCTTTGATATTGTCAGCATTGAGAGGATTCAGAACAAAGCTCTTTGGGAAGCCTTTCAACTGTACGTATTTCATTTAATGTCCATCATTAAAAAACTTGTGTGTTTAATAGATTCTGGCCTGGCTGTTGTACCACTGCTGCCTGATAAAGTGAGATTATATAACCTTTTAAAACCAGAAACAGTTTTTTTCTCCACAGCAAGGATCCTTGTTATTGATGATGGCAAACATGAGTTAGATTTTGTTGTGCAACTAACATAACTAAGGTTTTCATTATAGACTATATGTATTAGCAGCGGGTAAGTTAAAATGTCTTGGGATATGTTCAGTCATGACCCTAACTTAAACCCTAACTGTTGGTCTTGCTTGCTTGATAACAATTTAAAAAAACAAAGGGTTATGGGTTTGGTTAGGACTAGGGTTAAGAATGACCGAGACCACACAGGGTTAAAATTACATATACACTTCTCAAAAAATTAATATACTGACCCACCACCAAACCAGTTATTCTGAACAATGTGAAAAGCACAGGGTGCCAGTTCTGGTATTCTATTGCAAAGGCCAATCAGGCTCCACGGTGCCGGGCAGTGAGCACAGAATTACAGAAACAGCATTACTGAAGGTTACAAATGATCTTCTTATGGCCTCTGACAGTCAGTGTTGGCAACTTTTCAGATCACCCTAGTGACTTTTTTTCCAAAAAGTGACTTGCGACAAATTTAGTGACTTTTTCTGGTGACGTCTGCGACTTTTGGAGAGTTTTGGAGACAGGCCAGAAACCTGAAATCCTCCTCTGTTGCTGTGTTTTGTGTACATACAGCGCTCGTACTGTGTCCCTTTGAAAGCTTTGGTATTGCCCCCCACATGCCTGGTTAAAGGAGGACATAAGTGTTTTTGTTAAATTTGATATTCTAACATTAAACAATATGGGATAAAATTGATTTATGTAATGTGGGTCTGGGCAAAGCATTAAAGTAATGAAGTTCATTTGTAGTTCTAAACATATTTAGGGTGTTTTTTCCTCACTTTATGACTCTCCAAAGATGTTATTCCTCTCTCCTACAGCCTCAATTACAACTACATGCAAATGACCAATTATGCAAACTATGTGATGTTATATAGGGACTTTTAGGACAGCCAATAGCTACTTTCTTTACTGACGAGTTGGCAACAGTGCTGACAGTGGATTCAGGTCTGTGCTTGTCCAGTTGGACCTCAGTGCAGCTTTTGATATTGTTGACCATAACATTTTATTACAGAGATTAGAGCATGCTATAGATATTAAAGGTACTGCACTGCAGTGGTTTGAATCATATTATCAAGTATACTCCAATCTGTTCATCTAAATGGGGAGTCTTGTTCACACACTAAGGCTAGTTATGGAATTCCACAGGGTTCTGTGCTAGGACCAATTCTATTTTCACTATACTTCCCTTAGGCAGTATTATTAGAAAGTATTGCATACATTTACATTGCTATGCAGATGATACCATTATCATCCTTCATCTTTCTGAAGGACATTTTTCCAGAAGTCTTATGGTTTCTTCAGACATGATTTTGCAGACCTAAGCCAGACATTAAAGATTGATTTTCAGAACCTGAGGCTCTGTTTGTCGTGTATACACAGTTTATGGTCCGCAAACACATTTTCTGACTTTTTTTCCCTACTTTTTCCACTGTTTAGCAGCGTTTTAACACTCGCTGTTATCCTGCGTCCCACTTGTGGCCACAGAGACTGTTGCTGCAGATGTACATAGATTCATTTTACTTTCACACACTCGCTGCACATGTACCAGTTAAGTTTTTTTTGTCTTCTAATTCAAGGCAGAAGAATCAGATGAAGAGCAAAACCAGAGGTGGAAATGTGACTGAAAGAAAACTTTTTCATGGCACTAACTTCAGCTTTGTGGACACCATCTGCCACCACAACTTTGACTGGAGAATCTGTGGAACTCATGGAACGGCTTTTGGCAAAGGTGAGTTGAAGAAATGTTCAACCTGAAACAGTTATTGATTATTAAGCATATGTTTTCATACCATATTCATTTAAAATACAAAAACTCCAAACATTGTCATTTAAATTTTTTGTGACACTGCGTGCTGGGAAATGATGTTCATGCTTTTAATTTTTCACACATCAAATCTTTCCCTTTGTAGGAAACAGTAAGCATGCATGAAGAAAATAATATTTAGTTATGGCTCTGCTGTCTTCACCCACAGATACTTTTTTTTCACACTGGTCTCTTTTGGTGTTTAAACACAGGAAGTTACTTTGCCCGCGATGCCAGATATTCCCACGACTACACCGGCAACACTGATGTCAGAGCCATGTTCATCTCACGGGTGCTGGTGGGAGACTACACCATAGGGTCCTCCGACTATCTCCGACCTCCTTCGAAGGACGGAGGGGACATAAACTTCTTTGACAGCTGTGTAGATGATGTAATGAACCCGTCCATATTTGTGGTGTTTGAGAAGCACCAGATCTACCCGGAGTACCTGCTACAGTACATGACCATGTACAGTGGTGGTGCAGCACCAGCACCAAACCCATTTGTGTTTGGTGGTGCTGCAGCACCTGTAGCAGCTTCTCATAGCACTACTAATTCTTGTGTCATTGCTTAACAACAATGGTGTAAAGGTGGCAGGTGGTGTTTTGGAATGTATAGAATATTTTGAAGGAGCTCGTGCTAAAGGTTTTCTGATAATATTTAATAATACACATACAGATAGCAAAGTAACTAAAGGTGACTTTACCTGAAGCTAAAAAGCACTAAAAAGATTAATAGGAAGATATGAGTAGAAAAAAAAATCAAGCAGTAGATATGAATGACAGCTAAGTTCACAGTAGCAAAAACTCAGTTATTTAACATATTCCAGAAGAAAATGTGAATTGTGATGATTTTAGAGCATTTTAGGTTAAATTTGAAGGATGATGAAACCTTGATGAAAATGCTGAATAAGTAAGAGGTAGATTTCTGAAGAATGTGTCAGACATGTTGAATGATTAATACTTCATGTTTTCCCTTTGCACTTTATAATCTTCTGTTTTTGTTGTTTATTGTTTTGATGCTCGAAATTTTCCACCTCGACCAAATGTAAAATTATTTTTTAAGATGAATTTCTACAAATTGGCGGCATTTCCACTCATTTTGTTTCTATGTGCAAAATGAAGGTGCACATAAAAACACGGTGGTGCAGTCACATTTGTCGAGGTGTTTACATAAAGTACACTAACTTTTATACAGCTGCATGCTGACCGTACCAGAAGAAACCCCTGAGTGCTTTCTTCACAATTATTTTATACATCATTGAAGTACTGATTCAACTTCTTTACTCAAGTAAAAGTAAAAAAGTACAGGCTCTGAAATGTACTCAAAGTAAGAAAGTAAAAGTAGCTCTTTGGAGGACGTTTCTACCAGCTATTTTTGTGTAAAGCGAACTGAACCTGCTGTATTAATATAATAAAATGGTATACACTGAGAATACAAACATTGTTCCAATCCAAATTCTAATGAACCACAAGAGCGAGTATCCCCTTAAAGGAAGAGGCGGGGCCACTCACTGCACTGATGGCTTTTCTGTGTTTTGAGTGTTTCCAGCAAAACAGACATTAACATCTATACACACAAACTGTTCACACAAACTGTACACACACAGAGATCTATACGCACACACAGACTGAGATACACAAACAATTCTGCTACAGTAACAGCCCCATAGCTTTCATGGCTTATAGTTTCCATCACCTTTTCCACCCTCATAAGCAGCCATGACAGGCAAAGCGTGATATCCCCACGGTGGACCAGCGTGTCTATTGCACGCTTTGGTGCATGGAGGTCCTGCAGCACTGCGACGCCCCCAAGTGGAAAACAGCAGCATTGCAGCATCAACTCCGGCCAAAATAGTTGACTTTCGGTTTCCAATCGTCATAAATGATACTGAAGTTTTCCAGCAGCCGCTCGGTTCCAGCTGCGCTTTGGTGTCACAGGTGGAAGGAAACGCAGAACTCTGAAACGATGGAGACAGAAATCCTGAAAATAATCTGCGCCAATCAAGGAGCAATAGATACTGATTTATTATATAATCGCTTCCCCGGTGATTCCACGGAGGTCTCGAAGTTCATTTGTAACCGAGAGAAATTTGTTTCATGTTGTCCAAACGGACAGCCGAAGGTGGTGGCCAGGACCCGCCTGAGACTTTGCAGAGTCAGAGACTGCCCGGAGACATGCAGGGGTCTGCACCTGTGTAAGAACTTCCTCTTCAGCGGAGTCTGTCGGTTCACGCAGGGCTGGTAAATGTGTTTGCTTTAAAGTCAGTCAGAGCTGCTGTGATTCAGGGAGGAACGATACTGAATAACTGTTTATTGGGCCTGTAGAGATATTCAGAGGTGTGAGTAACGATGTGCATCCGCGCCTTTCAGTCGTTACCTGTTTCTAAGGACGAAGCTGAAGTTGGTTTCCGATTGCAGCTTCCGATTCAAGAAATGGCTAAAGGGCCATTCCACTTAATTTTTCGCTACCTTTAGCGTTTTTAATCTACTCTAGTTAAAAAACTACAACACCCACACATTTCAAACCTGGACTAGATTATTCTCAACTAATAGCAGAATATTTAAAACCATGTGTGTGATTTGTGAAACCTTTATCTGATTTGTGAAACTTCAATAAAG
>JAVDPK010000518.1:706067-724325 GCA_034780415.1 Cichlasoma orientale | reverse complement strand
TCCAGCTGCAAAACTACAACACCTACACACTTCAAACCTGGACCAGATCATTCTATTGTACTGGCTAAATAATTAGAGCATAATGAATAGGAAAGTCAAAATAGGCAAGTGTGTGTGTTAGTATGACAAGTCATAGTTAGAACCATAAAAATGCCAAACTTCAAATTTCTTTGATTTTAGAGAGTTGAAAGTCCTTCTATTTCTGCATGTAGTTTCATGAGAAGCTCCTCTCTTTCACTGCAAAAACACCATTAAGTTATGAATCACTTGAACTCTTTTTCTGTTTTTTTATACATGATTATTTTTAGATGCTCATATTGCTTCAGTCACATTAATTCTACTCTCCTCCAATTGGCCATGTTCAATTTGTTCCACTGCCTCAGCCCTGGTTAGTGCTCTTGTGTTTTCCAGTGCACTTATGGATGCCTGCGTTACATCCAAAAATGTAATGTAAAAACCTGTTTTCTAAAAATACAAATATTTACTTTACATTCTAATAAAGGTTACAAAGGGTTTACGCTAACAAAGGGTTTACGATAACAATAATGTTTCATTATTTCAGACCCTGCTTCACCTCACCTATTTCTACCTACAGTGGGTACGCAAAGTATTCAGACCCCTTTAAATTTGTCACTCTTTGTTTCATTGCAGCCATTTGCTAAAATCAAAAAAGTTCATTTTATTTCTCATTAATGTACACTCAGCACCCCATCTTGACAGGAAAAAACAGAAATGTAGAATTTTTTGCACATTTATTAAAAAAGAAAAACTGAAATATCGCATGGTCATAAGTATTCAGAGCCTTTGTTCAGTATTGAGTAGACACACCCTTTTGAGCTAGTACAACCATGAGTCTTCTTGGGAATGATGCAACAAGTGTTTCACACCTGGATTTGGGGATCCTCTGCCATTCTTCTTGCAGATCCAGCTTCGTTTTCTAAGGTTATTTCACCACAGTGAGAAGCTTACGTACATTATTCAATAGTAACTGAGTAATAGTGATCAAATGCCTGCCTGAATTTAAGAACATATTCAGTCATCTGTCTGATCATCTTCATCAGTTCTTTCTCCTTCATTCTTTCCTGTGGGATGGATGCCTGCTCTCTCTAACTTTGATTCTTTGGTGATTTTTGAATTGTGCCGCTTTTCACAGAGTTCTCGTGAGCGTTACAGGTGTATCTGGCAGCTCAGGTGGAGGCAGGAAGGCAGCTTTATTACACTATTATAACTATTCCACCGTACAGCTGACCTGTAAGCAGGTCTTTTGCCATTAAAAAGCTACTGCGGGGATTTAATGAAGAAATGTATTTGTAGAAATTTCCCTTTCACAGCACAAAAATATGGGAGGAGAATAGTAGAAGTCTTTCTGAAAGTGGTGTAACTAAGTTTAAGGATATAATTCCTTCATTGTGCTCTTCAATGCCATGTGCCAACACAGTGCAGAGCAGCTACCTCAAATCAGAAGGGCAGATAATCCGTAATTACTGCCGGTATTTATTTAGACTCTCTCTCTGATTGATCTTTTGACGTTGACGTCAATAGTTGCTTCCTCCAAACCATCAACATGTCTGTTGATGTTCCTACAAAACTCCTCAAAGAAGTTCTACTATTAATTAATGCTTCAATCTTAAATATTATAAAGCTTTCTTTATTAATTGGCCATGCACCACAGGCTTTTAAGGTGGCAGTAATTAAAGGATTACTGTCCATGAGTTCTCAAGCTGTCCTTTAACTTTCACCCTTAGCCCTTAAAACACTGACACTCTCTAACAGCTGATTCTGTACCAGATAAATAAGCTATCGTAATCATTCCCCAGTGAGCGCTGTCAACTAATTTAAATGTATGACACCGTTGTCTGTAATTTATTTTTTGCTGATAATGGATATGAGCGCTCACAGTCATGACTAGCCTGTGTGGATTCTTTATAACAGGAGGGGCTGCTGCTTCTCCCATGACCTGACCTCTGATCATAACCAAAGGCTTCTGAGAGAGCACGAGCTGGAGAGCCTGAGCCGGGAGGAGCTGTGCACACTGCTGCTGCAGAGTGACAACGCACTCCTTCCTGAAGTAAGTCCAACAACACACACACAACACAGTTCACATTAAACCGAACTCCTGAAGGGATGTGACACCACCTTTTCTGATATTAGTCACCTAATAGCTGATTGTATTCCCAGCAAGATTTTGATTTTTGTCTGGAGTTATGCCAGATGGGACATCACAATGGCTATATCCATCTTTTACATATAGTCTATTGTTGTAACCACCCTTTCTTTTCATCTCTCCACCAGATATGTTATGACTACAACAACAGAGATGGAGAGTTTGGCAGGTGTAAGGATGGTGATGGTTGCAAGAGGCTCCACATCTGTGAGCAGTACGTGAGCCGTGAATGCAGCTGCTCGAAGAACCACAATTTTAATGCTCCACAGCCGTTAAAATCTTTGCAAGCTAGACATGTACCCGGCACCCTCCTTCTGTCCTTAAAGGCTCTGTACGCAAATAAAGAAGCTTTGTTGCTAGCTTCCAACAGCGGAGGAAGGGTCCAAAGAGGCAACTCTTCCAGTGGTGAAGTCTCTTCCAGTGGTAAGAGTCAAAAAAGGGCACGCTGTTGGGATAAAGGGAGAGACAGCAACCTGGGCAATCGAGAAGGAACCAGTTCCTCCAGTGCTGCTGTTGATGATGAAGCTGTGAAAGGCAACAAAGGGCAAAACAAGAGACAGAGGCCAGTCAGAGGTGAATAACAGCAGCTGCAAACACGTCTGTGGGGAGATGAACTAAAACTGCTGTCTGAAAGAAGTGTGTGAAATGTTGCTTGTTTCTTTCAGATAAAACAGACATATGCATGTACTTCATTAAAGGACACTGCAAACATGAGGGTGAGATATTCATTATTATTATTATTGTATTTTCTAAATTTTAATGTAGCTGTTTTTTGACTTTGATCATTATTCCTTCTTCTTAGATCGATGTTTTAAAGCTCACGACAAGATGCCATACAGATGGCAGGTCCAACAGGGAGTCCAGTGGACTGCTTTGCCCGAAAACGAGACAATTGAGAGAGACTACTGTGACCCCAGTAAATCATACAGGTAGCTAAATGCTTTTAAACTTTGTCAAATAAGCTCACCGTATGTGACTGTAGTCCTTTTGGGGCAAAAAGCTTCAGAAATCTTTGGTTTTTAGGAAGTGATGGCTCTCTATGATGTCAGTGCGATGGGATGTTCTTAATATAGTCATTTCAGGCGCAGAGCTCTGGATGGAAGGACAGCAGCCCCCACTGCTTTTCAAACCTTATGTTTGCGCAGGGCAGCTGATTAACCCTGAATGCCGAACTTGATGTCTGAACTTTACATGTGAACGGGGCCAACTGATAGCACTAAGTACACCAGTTATATTGAATGGAATGATACTTCATTCCCGAGGAGCTACAAAGGAAATGATGGGGCTGCAGAGTTGAAGCTAATTGCAGAATAAAGAGATCTACTGTGCAGAAGTCTTGAACCACCCCTCATTTCTTTATTTTGCTGGGGAAATGGGAAATTGGTGCAGCAATTTATTGAAACAAACATACCTGGAAATAAAGTATACACAGTTTTAGTTTTTTTTTTTGCAGCCAGTATTGAACCTTGCTTACTGTGTTATGTAGAGCACCCTGCAAAAGTCTCTGTAAACATTCAAGGAAATACAGTATATAAGGAAAAAACAGAGTTTGCACAGTTTTAATAAGTTTGAAAGTCAATATTTGGTGTGACCACCTTTGGTCTTCAGCACAGTCTGAACTCTCTGAGGCAGCTTTTTTGTCATTTCTTTAATTAGTCTTCAGGAATAGTTCTTCAGGCTTCTTGAAGGAAGATACAAAACGTCTACAGAAGAAGGGCAGCGGGCTCTAGCTAGCTTCCAGAACATCATAAGGAAAAGCTTATAACCCTCCAGCGAGCGGAGTGGTATAGGAGAAGGGGAAGAGAGAGAGAGCTAGGAAGCGGGCTGCCTTCATTGCAAATCCCTTTCGCTTTACAAACCAGCTACTTCGGAACAAGTGTAGTGGCTTTCTTAGCTGCTCAGCAGAAGTAAACTCCTTCTTGCACAACACCCTGAACGATCCAATGAGAGAACAGGATCTGGAACCAAACAGAGCTCTCATTAGCCAAGCCCCACCAACAGTAGAGTTCAATTCGAGGGCACCAGCTTGAAGGAGGTTGCAGAGGTGATTAAGGCAGCACGTTCAGCCTCAGCACCGGGCCCCAGTGGTGTACCTTATGTGGTGTACAAGCTCCTTAGCTCCTTCATCACCTCTGGAAGATCTTGAAGGTGATATGGCGGAGAGGGAGAGTTGCTGACCAGTGGAGGTGTGCTGAGGCAGTCTGGATCCCAAAAGAGAGACTCAAAGAATATCAATCAATTTCGTTCCATCTCCCTGTTGAGTGTTGAAGGGAGGAGTCCCTGGAAAGGAAGATCACTGGCTTCCTCCGCAGATGGCTGGGCTTTCCCCGCAGCCTTGGCAGCGGGGAACTTGTAACATCTTGCAACTCCCCTTCAGCGGTCTCACGGAGGAGTTTAAGGTGGCACATACAGTACAAGAGTAGCCATTCAGTATAAGGACTCCCGAGATGAGAAAGTGTCATCAGCCGGATTTGCGGTCAGAACAGGGAGGAAATGAAAGGCAGACAAAGCAATGGAGGTGGCAGAAGCACGCCTGAGGCAGAAGGAGCTGACGGGCACTGTGGCAACAGGGAGAACAGGCTTGGGATACTTCCCGAAGACCCATATGAGCAAAGCTTGGGGGAAGGAGAGACACCTTCTGATTCAGAAAGAAGTCCGAGCAGGCCTTGAGGAAGAGCGAGTGTGTAGGGTGGTAGGGCTTAGGCAGCAGGAAGCATGGACAAAATGGGAGAGCGTGTCACAGCATAAGATCACTTGGTCTGACATCGTGAAGCGGACACTTCAACCGTGTCTGCTTCCTTGTCCAGGCTGTCTATGATGTTTTACCAAGTCCAGCCAACCTACATTTGTGCTGCAAGAGGAAGATTCCTGACTATTATGCTCTGAAAAAGGATCCTTGGAACACCTGTTTAGTAGCTGCCCTAAAGCCCTTGCAGAAGGTCGCTATCGTTGGCGCCATGACCAAGTGCTCAAGGCGGTTGCAAAAAGCATAGCCAGCACCACCAGCACCAGCAAATACCATCTTGCCCCAAAGAGGGAAATCGGTTTTGTCAAAGCTGGAGAGGAACCCTGCCAAAAGCAAAGGACAAGATCAGGTCTTCTCCACACAGCCTCTGACTAGCAGCTTCAGGTAGATCTGGGAAAGCAGCTGAGGTTTCCTCAGAGCATTGTCAACACGTCACTTCGACCAGACATGATCATCACCTCAGAGAGAACAAAACAACTGATCATGCTGGAACCCACAGTGGCGTGGGAAGTGCGAATGGAAGAGGCCAACGAGAGAAAGCACGCAAAGTACCAGGAACTAGTTGAGAAGTGCCGGCAGCAGGGCTGGAAGACTTATTATGAGCCAGTAGAGGTGGGCTGTAGAGGCTTTGCAGGACACTCACTCTGCAAAGTCCTCAAGCGACTGGGCCTAATAGGGATGTCTAAGAAGAAGGCCATTAAATCCGTGAGTGTAGCCGCAGAGAAAGCCACAAGGTGGCTGCGGATAAAGAGGGCCGATCCATGGGCTGTTGCTACTGGGCTGCAAGTTGGGGTCTGATCAGCCCTGGCTGGGTCGTCTTGCTGAGGGTGTCTGATGTTGAAAGACGCGAAACACCCAGTGACCCATGGTTACATCACTGATGATGCACCCCAGTGCATGCAGGAGACATATCTTATACACAAGGACATTCAAAGCTCTTCTTTGAATCTTGGCTGCCTTTTATTCTGTTTTCTGCCAAAATGATCCCACACTGCTTCAAGATTGTTCAGGACTGGGGGAGCCCAAACTATGTGTTGCATTGTGTCTTTTTTTTTAATCCAGGTATGTTTTTACTGCTTTAGCAGTGTGTTTGGAATCCTTGTCTTGCTGAAAATGAAGCCATTACCAATCAGATGCTTTCCAGATGGTTACTGCTTGGTGGATTAAAATCTGGGGGTACTTTTCTGTGTTCATAATTCCCTCAATTCTGACAAGATCCCCAACACCAACTGGCTGAAATGTAGCTCCAAACCGTGACAGAGCCTCCACCTTGTTCTACAGATGTAGACACAATTGTACCTCTCTCCTGTGTAATAAGTGTAATAAAACAATAAAACAAATGAGCTTTTGTTGCTACAGAAAAATCCTTTCTTCGAGCGTTGCGGCACACTAAGGTATTGCTATAAAAATGTTAATGCTTTCTCGATTGGTGCTCTGCAGCAGCACCAGCCCGACGGTGCACTTTGACACGATGACCTGCGGATCAGACAAAGTGCGTCGACTCTCGACAGAGAACTCAGTGATCAAGCCGACCTTCATCCACACCACTGAGTGGCTTTGGTACTGGGAGGATGAGTTTGGAGAGTGGAACGTGTATTCATCGGATGTGAGTAACTGCAGAGTCTTCCCAGAAATTCTGGCAGATTGATGACACATTAAGACACAACTTTAAAAGTCCACTTTGTATCTGCATAAAATAATGCAATTAAATGAAAGTTTTTTTAAAAGGTTGTCAGAACTTGAGTCAGTACGTTTATTGAAAAACATGATCAAATAACCGTTTCTAATATGAAAAAGATCCCTCATAGTTTAAACCCGCAGAGAGTTGTTCCCCCTACAGTTGAGCTCTACTCAGCATTTTAGTGCATTTCGTCTTGTTACTGATGTTGTTGCTTTAGCCTCCCACAATATTATCTTCAGCTCTTATCAGCAATGAGTCGACTCAGGCAGCTTTTTTAATGATACAAAAAATTCTAGAAGACAGTTCTATAATACCTGCCCAGGATCATATTTGGCTGCTAGATAGCAAAAATAATGGATCACTGAGCATGTAGGACCTTTAAATAAAAGGTGGACAGAACCGCTTTGGTGTCACTCATTGGTTTGTTGACTAAGTTTCAAAGCTTTTAGGCTGACATTTTGATTGTTACCTTCTATTTTTATGAAACAGGACATGACCATATTTGTACAATACTAATATGCAAATATGAGGCGTAAAATAAACTGAACTTCTTGTTGTGTCTGTTAGTGTAACCAAATGCTGAACAAGATAAAATGGCAACAATGTGTCACCCAAAGTTGACATGCCCTTATATCGGTTTAATTTTAAGCTTTAATAAAAATTTAACTAGATGAGTTCACGTAAGAATTCAGCCTACTGCAGTTGTCATGAATGAAAAAAATTAGCTACAGCGGCCAAAACCAGTTTTAGTACCAGGCTGTAAACAAGTTCAGTTCTGCCTTAAAGTTGCAGTGTGTCAAAACTTGCCTTTAGATTTCAGTAGATTGCAGGTTGCAATCAACGGAATTCTGTTTTCCTGCCTCTCCAAATTCAAGTGCAGAATTCTAGCTACAGTGGCCGCTGTAGGACAAGCAACTAAAGAGCAGCATGCACAAACAGTATAAAATTATGAATACAAACACTCCAGTTATCTGATACACATCCAAACTGATGAGAATCTATTTGTGGCACTTATGTCATACCCACATTATTCCATTATTATTAACACATCCACCTTAAATGAGAAAGATTCCCAGTTCAGTTTCAAGAGGCGACACAAACCCAGCCTTAGTGGGGCATAAGCTAGTCTACTCCACGGTCCTGGTTTATCAGGAAGGCCATCTAGTGTAAAAACTGTGCCAGATCAAATATGCAGATCACTCTCCTGTAGCAAACCTTTAGGAAATAAGGGGGCAACTCAAAGTACCTTATTAGTCTTACTGCTAATGCAGGGTTTTTTTTAAAGGTTAAAAACATGATTATTTTTCTTGCTTTGCAGACTGGTGGACATCAAGCAGCAGACATCAACAGCACAAAGCTGGAGGAGAAGTTTCTCATCAACGATAAAGACTTGGTGGAGTTCACTGCTGGTTCACAGTCGTATTCACTCAGTTTCCAGGGTAAACAAAGATTATTTGCTGACGTGTGCATTTTACAATGTAAGATCAGGTTTATAATTATTGTGTACGTTTTTTCATTTTCCCTCTCAGACATGAGTCAGACAAACAAGCATTTTGGCACTAAAAGGCTCGTGTGCAGACGGCCGCGGTTCGCCTCTGCTGCAGAAGTTCTTACGAGGAAAGTCAGGTACATCATCCTAAAAACGCCCCCACCAGAACATTTTCAGATCCTTTCCCTTTTTTCTAAAATTACCAGGTCCTTTCACTCTGTTGCTCTCTTTGGTCTGATATTTATTCCACTCCAATTCCATCTGGAGAGAGGATTTCATTTTTACAAACCAATGTCTAGAGGCCAGCATATCGGCTTGAATCGAAAACAATTTCTGTTCAACAGTGATGCGTAACCATGCCAATATATTGCTTTGGTCTAAAGAGTGGAACAAAACTCAGTAAACACAAACAAACAAAATAAAATCAATCATAATATTGCTGCTGTAGAGTACGGCTACGCAAACGCTGGTAACAGCTGGTGCTGCTAAACGCTGGTCCTCCAGGTGCTCTCATTAAACATTTGACTGTTTCAAATGTCGGGATCGTGGCAAGTCCTAAACTTGATTTTAAATGAAAATAAAATTGGAATTGTCTTCATGTTTTTAGACATGTTGGCTAAAAAAAAAATATCAAAAACTGATATTGTTAAACTTCTTGGGCGCATCTCTACAGGCTCCACACTCATGAATTTGTTAGTTTTTTCATGGTTTTTATGGCAGATGCTGTAATACTTTATCAGAATGCATGGAAAACACCTGCCAATATAGATATTATGCCGTATGGGGTATAAGTCTGGACTTTTTCTGGACCACCGAAGGACAGACACCACTGCAGTATTGTTTTGTATTGTATTCATGGTGCAGGTTGTCGTGCTGAACGAACTGTTACTTTGATCTCAGATTGTGTACACCCTGGGGCAGGTTTTCTACTACCCATCCCTGCTGATGGGAAGCAGCTCATATCATGATGCTGCCACCACCATGCTTTACTGTACGGATGGGTTTAGCCAAGTTATGAGCTGTGTCAGCTGTTCATGGGACACATTGCTTGGAGTTTTGCCCATATAGTTTGTGACCCATCAGATGATGGTGTGAGAGCTGTTTAAGTGCAGTTTGTTTCAAGCAGGATGTCTGGTAACTTTAACTCACCTTTGACTTCAAGCTGCTCTCCATAAAGATGTGATTGATGAACTATTGATGTGGTTATGTTTTTGGCAGGTTTCCCATCTTCTACAGATCCCTTAGAGTCACTATTGAGTTCTTAATCACCTCCTTTAACAAAGACCCACTCAGTTACTCAGTTTGAGACTACCAACTACAGGAAAAGTGCTGATTGTTCTTAACGTCTTGCTGTTCCACAGTTATCAACTGTGCTCATCGGGACACTGAAAGCTAAAGATATGGTTTATTATCCTTGTTCTGATCTGGGCTTTAAAAAAAAGGCACATGTGACAACAGTTTGGAGTTTCAGCAATGGGTCAGAATTTAATGTTGATTTTAATTTAAATTTCATTTGGAAGAAATTGTAAAAAAAAACTATTACCTGTTGTGATTGTGGCCCATGGTGGAAAAATATCTATTTTATTCATTTAAAATGAAATCTTATAAAAAAGTTTATAAAAAATAAAAGGATCTCCATACTGCATTTATCTTGCATGTGTTTTCACCCTTTAAAAAATGATGTCATAGTTAAAGTAATCCTGACCCTTTCTCTCTGCAGAAGGCCTCTGGTTCACGCTTCTGCGCCAATACCAGACAACTGGGACAAGACACAGATCCCTCAAACAGGATACTCGGTATTGTGAAAGCCATAAAATATGATTATTATTTCTCTACTGTTTGAGGTCACATTCTTAAATCTGGATTTTTCTGAATTTATTTTATTTTAATAGTAATAGATGTAAACAAATGAATTCACTGACAGAAAGATGGGAGATGGATGAGATGGAGATGGCAGAGTTGAAGATGCTAAGATTTTCATTTGAAGCGACCAGGGGGAAATTATTTTATTAGGACAGCTCAAGTTTGAAACAGAAACGCTGCTCACTGCTGAGAATACTGTCACGTTCTGTGATTGGCATCATTATGGTTAGAACATTCGAGATTTTTAGTAGCTACATCTCTGGCCCCAGTTTGAACATCCCAGAGTTCTTGAGTTATTGTGTTGACAAGATTTTCAGAAACATGACACCTGACATTTACCTTGAGGTCAGGGTCGCTTCGATTCAAACTTATCAGAGATTTTAGATGCATCTACAGTGTGAATTTGAACATCTACTATAGGTCACATGGTTCTCGAGCTGTCGCATTCATAAAGTTGTAAATTGCCCGCCTGTCCACCCAGTGGGGTGACGACAATACCCCATCAACCTTCTTAGGCTGCGGGGTAAAAAAGATTAGTGACAGTTGATTCAAAGTAAAAGATTCAAAACATGTAATGACTTTAGTACTTCAGTATTCTTTATCAGGCTCATATAGCATGTTAAATTAATTCAACCTGATTATTAATTGATTATTATTTAATGACACATTAGCGCATTATTGTTAAACAGTTTTCTTTTCATCTGCTCATACACTACAAACAATTCTATTCATTTAAGCATTTACAATAGCAGCAAGCAGCTGTAACTGATCAACACTTGGGAGCTGCTGAACATCACAAACTATTCAGCAAATAAGCCAGATTCCTTCAGCAGTTGGTGGAGACCAAAAAAAGAGTGCGGTTTCACAACAACAGTCACCTCAAAGCACTTTATATTGTAAGGTACAATAATACAGAGAAAAACCCCAACAATCAGATGATCCCCTGTGAACAAGCACTTGGCGAAAGTGGGAAGGAAAAACTTCCTTTTAACAGGAAGAAACCTCTGGCAGAACCAGGCTCAGGGAGGGGCAGCAGTCTGCGGTGACCAGTTGGGAGTGAGGGAAAAAGAAGAGAACAGAGCAATTGTTGTTTTCTATTGTAATTGTGACTGAAAATGTTGAATGTTCCTGTGTTTGCTTACAGCGAGTCTCCCTCCAGCGCAGCTCAGGAGAGTTTAAGGAGGTCGAAGCTCTTTTCTGTAAAACCATGAAAGGCTTTGATATTGTCGGCATTGAGAGGATTCAGAACAAAGCTCTTTGGGAAGCCTTTCAGTTGTACGTATGCCATTAACATAATGCCACCCATTAGTCACTTAAAGAATTTGGCTGACATTTTGCGTGTTTAATAGATTCTGACCTGGTCATTGTACCACTGCTGCTTGATAAAGTCAGATTATGTAACCTTTTATAACCAAAAACTTTAAATGTGAAGTTTTAGATTTTTTCCTCCACAACAAGGATTCTTCTTATTGATGATGACAAACATTAGTTAGATTTTGCCATGTACCTGACATAACTGAGGTTTTTATTATAGACTTTATATGGCATTAGCAGTGGGTGAGTTGAAATGTTTTGGGACTTGTTCTTTCATTCTTTTAACCCTGTGAAGTCTCAGTCATGGCACTACCTTCTGGCTGCTAAGTGTTGGTCTTGCTTGATAACAATAACAAAATAAAATGATGTGTAATGTGTTAGGAACAAATGGATTCCACATGGTTTGATGGAAATGAAAATGATCAACCTACAGAGGGCTGAATTCAAAAACACCCTGGAAATCAAAGTGAAAAAAAAAATGATGCAGCACGGCTTGTATGTATGCCTGACAACATTGAGGCATGCTCCTAATAGGACAACGAATTTGAACTCAGTGTCCTCAGCCTCCCTCGGAATGCTGTCGAAGTTCTGCTGGAGGTGGGAGTTGACGATCTCATGGACTGGGGCCTCTACTAGGTGTTCCCAGTGCACCCTCTCAATACGTTTAGGTGCACAAGGTCTGTTCAGCTTCCTCCTCTGCCAACTGATCAACTCACCACCAGATGGTGATCAGTTGACAGCTTCACTCGAGTGTCCAGAACACGGCCGTAGATCTGATGATACGATTACAAAATCGATCATTGATATGCGACCTAGGGTGTCCTGGTGCACTTATGGACAGCCTTATGTTCGAACATGGTGTTTGTTATGGACAAACTGTGGTTTGCATAGAATAGCAAAACACCATTCAGTTTCAGATTAGGCAGGGCATTTCTCCCAGTCACGCCCTTCCAGGTCTCATTCTTGTTGCCCATGTGAACATTGAACTCTCCCAGTAGGACGACTGAGTCACTGGATGGGGCACCCACAAGCACCCCGCCCAGTGACTCCAAAAAGGGTGTGTAGAGCCCAGGCCATGCATTGAGGTGAGCCCCGACTATATCTAGCCAGTATCTCTCAACCTCTCGCACTAGCTCAGGCTCCTTCCCCACCAGAGAGGTGACAGTCCATGTCCCAATAGCTCGATAGCTATTGGGACATGGGAGCTATCGATAGCTGGGGATTGGTCCGCCAGGGCCTCTACCCTTGGCTGCCACCTGACACACATTGCACGCGACCCCGAGGACGCCTCATGTGGGTGGTGGGCCAAACAAACCTAAACCAGATATTTAAGGTTGATTTTCAGAACCTGAGGCTATATTTGTCTTGTATGCACAGTCTATGGTCAGCATACACATTTTCTGTTCTGACTTTTTTTTCTACTTTTTCCACTGTTTTTTAGCGTTTTAGCATTCACTGTTATCCTGCTTTCCACTTGTGGCCACAGAGACTGTTGCTGCAGATGTACATAGATTTACTTTTACACTTACTGTACGTGTACCAGTTTGAGTTATGTTTTTCTGTCTTCTAATTCAAGGCAGAAGAATCAGATGAAGAGCAAAACCAGAGGTGGAAATGTAACTGAAAGAAAACTTTTTCATGGCACTGACTCCAAATATGTGGACACCATCTGCCACCACAACTTTGACTGGAGAATCTGTGGAACTCATGGAACGGCTTTTGGCAAAGGTGAGTTGAAGAAATGTTCAACCTGAAACAGTTATTGATTATTAGGTATATGTTTTCATAAACTATGCATTTAATTGTCTTTGCATGTTTATCAGTGAAGAAAATAATCTTTAGTTATGGCTCTGCTGTCTTTAGCCACAGAAACACTTTTTCACACTGGTCTCTTTTGGTGTTTAAACACAGGAAGTTACTTTGCCCGCGACGCCAAATATTCCCACGACTACACCGGTGACACTCATGTCAGAGTCATGTTCATCTCACGGGTGCTGGTGGGACACTACACCAGTGGGTCCTCCGCCTATGTCCGACCTCCTTCGAAAGATGGAGGGAACATAAACTTCTATGACAGCTGTGTAAATGATGTAACGAACCCGTCCATATTTGTGGTGTTTGAGAAGCACCAGATCTACCCCGAGTACCTGCTACAGTACAAGACTACAAACCAATTTAATTTGTTTGGTGGTGCTGCAGCAACTGTAGCAGCTTCTCAAAGCACTACTAATTCTTGTGTCATTGCTTAACAACAGTGCTGTAGGTGGTGTTTTGGAATGTATATGAATGTATATGATATTTTGAAGGAGCTCGGGCTAAATGGTTCGGGTCATTTTTTGATCAGATTTATTAATACGCATACAGATAGCAAAGTAACTAAAGGTGCCTTTACCTGGAAGCTAAAAAGCACTGAAAAGATTAATAGGAGCAGATGAGTAGAAAAAAAAATCAAGCAGTAGATATTAATGACAGATATTAATATATTAAGTTGACAGTAGCAAATAACTCAGTTTGTTTTTGTTTGTTGTTTTGATGCTTGAACTTTTCCACCTAAACCAAATGTAAAATAATTTTTTAAAGATGACTTTCTACAAATTTCCAGCATTTTCCACTCAGTTTGTTTTTAAGTGCAAATTGAAGGTGCACATATAAACAGGTTGGCACAGTCACATTTGTAGATGTGTTTACAGAAAGTACACAAACTTTTATACAAAATGATATAAAACAGCACCAGCATGCTGACCGTACCAGAAAAAACGCGCGAGTGCTTTCCTCATGATTAGCTCAGGAAGTTTTATATGTCATTCATATTTAGTGCTTATAACAAACACATCCATATGTGAAGAAGGTTTGCTCTGTCTCCCAGCACAGTCTCAAGAGTGTGTAAGCGATATTGGACAAGGACACCTCACCAGAACCATAGAGGGGGATCAGCCCAGGACAGCGATCTGCTCCTTTATTCGAGGAGCACTGCCAGAGCCCTAAAACTGACCTCCAATGAGCTACTCGTGCACGTTTCTCACCAAACTCAGAAACAGACTCCATGAGCATGGCACAAAGTCCTGATGCCAACAAACAGCAGCCGTGTTTGCTAACAAGTGGCAGTCTGTGTCACCCTTCAAGGACCACCACTAGCCCCACTGCCAAACTGGTCGTGCTGGGTGATGTTTCAGGCACCATAACGTTCACCACAACGGCTCCAGACTCTTTCAGTCTGTAACACGTGTTCAGTGTGAGCGTGCTCTCATTTGTGGGCTGCTAGTGGTGGACCTGGCAGATCTAATATTGTGTAATAATAAAAACAGGGCTCATATTTGTACTTCATACTCACTTCTACTCACTGTCCCAGTTTTACAAGTCTGCTTCTACACTTTGTATGTCTGTATTTTATAAGAATGATATATTTAAACTAATAAAATATCTTTGCATTTCTGATGTTTGGGATGAGAGGCTAAAAATGGCATTTAAACTGTTAAAACACTAATAATGATTAATTTGCAATTATATTTAAGTAAGTTACTGAATGCCTCTTGTAATGGAGTATTATCTTAGTGTATTATTAGTAGTTTTACTAAAGTAAATAAGTAAAATCTGTCAGCACTGATAGAGGTGGAAAACTGTCCCAGACAGGTTTCCTTATTTACTTATTTACTTTGACTGTCTGTGACATTTGTTGAAGGTTATTATACTAACTCACATTTCATAAATTCTTTGTGGTGACAGAACACATCAAGTATCTGTACAAGTGTCACAGGAATCATGTGTGTAAAAACACAACCAAGTCTATAATTGTAACCACCCAATGACTTTTCTGTGTTTTGAGTGTTTCCAGCAAAACTTAAAAGACTGCTCGGACATTAATATCTATGCACACATTTACAGATTTGTCTACACATTTATAAACCTGATTACAAACACATTCTTATATTCAGTCGAGGTGCGGGATGCATGGACGCACACGACACTGTGACGCCCCCAAGTGGCAAAACCTATCTGCTGAAAGCAGTTAAGTTTCATTTTCCAGTCGTCATAAATGATACTGAAGTTTTCCAGCAGCCGCTCAGTTCCAGCTGCACTTTGGTGTCACAGGTGGAAGAAAACGCAGGACTCGGGAACGATGGAGACAGAAATACTGAAAATAATCTGCGCCAGTCAAGGAGCAATAGACACCGATGATTTATTATATAATCTATTTTCCGACGACCCCTCGAAGGTCTCGGAGATCATTTGTAACCGAGAGAAATTTGTTTCGTGTTGTCCAAACGGACAGCCGAAGGTGGTGGCCAGGACCCGCCTGAGACTTTGCAGAGTCAAAGACTGCGCGGAGACATGCAGGGATCTGCACCTGTGTAAGAACTTCCTCTTCAGCGGCTTCTGTCAGTTCACTCAGCTCAGGTAAATATATTTGCTTTAATGTCAGTCAGAGCTGCTGTGATTCAGTGGGAAGCTTACATACATTATTCAATAGTAACTGCCTGCCTGAATTTAAGAACATATTCAGTCTGTCTGATCATCTTCATCAGTTCTTTCTCTTTCATTCTTTCCCGTGCGATGGATGCCGGCTCTCTTCCACTTTGATGCCATCTCCGACCCTCAGTTATTAATTCTCTGGTGAATGTTGAATTGTGCCACTTTTCACACAGTTCACGTGAGCGTTACAGTACAGGTGTATCTGACAGCTCAGGTGGAGGCAGGAAGGCAGCTTTATTACACTGTTATAACTATTCCACCATGTAAATCTGTGTTACAGTTGAAGGTGTGGCAAAAAAACACAAAACATCATTTACCGTCAGATCTTGACTCATCCAGGTATTAAAGTTACGCAGTAGCTGTGTCACGTGCTTAAACGCGCACATCCAGTTGTTCTGTCTGTGTGCACTGCAATGCTAGGCATTTATTTAAATCAGTATTAAATGCTGTAAGATCCAGACATTCATCTGAGACACTCAGACTTTCCTCAACCCCGCCACCTCTTCCAGCTCAACCTGAAGGACTCGAGTCTTTCCCCAAAATTTGGGAGGGGAATAATTAAATGAATCACACAAGTCTGATTTATTACGTTCTGTGACATTCAATTTAATGCCAAAAACCATGCCTTACTGTGGTTGTGATAGCTAAAGGGAGTTGTTACAGCTGAGATTGTGTTAGTGAACAGGCGAGTGGGGATCCGACTGTAAATAATGTCTTATTTTCTTCTACATGTTTCACAGGTCTCTCCGCTGGGTGCAGTTTTGCAAATGCATTTTTACACTAATTTGTCCGGTGGCTTTCAGGGCAAAACTGACACAGTGTCAACTTTAGCCTTTTTTCACCAAAAGAGAGTTTAGGGCGTGCACAGACTGTTGGTAAATCTGATGGTACACTCAAAAAATATATATAATGGCTGTACTTAAAAATGTTAGGTCAAGTGGTGCCACATAACTTTTTAAAGTAGGTGTTAATTAAGAAGTTTTTGTATGATTTAATCAAAAATACTTAAGTATACTGTACAAAAGTGACTTGAGTAACTTAAACTTAATGTGGTTACTTTCATTTTAAGTTCAGAGAATTAACTGGATACACATTAAAGCAATACAGCATTATTGAGTAAGAGGAACTTGATATAGTTAAGTTAGTCCTAACTGAGTTTCTTTTGTCAACTTAAAGCCGTGTTAAATAGAAAAAGACCTGTTAACAGAGGGAGGGGGGAAAATCACCACTTTGCAAAATAGTACTTTATTAGATACTGAGAGTAAAATCAACGTGTTTTACAAAAACACCCAAAATAATAAAGTATAAAAATGCTTTGTATTCATAAACAAAGTGCCCTTATAAAGTTAAGTGCACAGCATTTTTTTTTAAACTTTCAATAAACTTTTCAGAACTCTTGGCTTCACACAAACTTCAACTAGTTCAAATAGCAGCAGAACATCCGAAGTGTGATGGTATTCTAACTGGGTGGCAGCAGTGTTAGATAAGCTATCATAATTATTCCACAATGAGAGCTGTAAACTAATTTAAATGTATGACACTGTTTTTGTGTTGTTGGGTTGTTTTATTTTATTTTTTTTACTGCTAATGGATATGAGCGCTCAGTCATGACTAGCCTGTGTGGATTCTTTATAACAGGAGGGGCTGCTGCTTCTCCCATGACCTGACCTCTGATCATAACCAAAGGCTTCTGAGAGAGCACGAGCTGGAGAGCCTGAGCCGGGAGGAGCTGTGCGCACTGCTGCTGCAGAGTGACAACACACTCCTTCCTGACGTAAGTCCAACAACACGGCACACACCCTGACAGGTTAGTTTAGTTTAGAATAGAATAGAACTTTATTGTCATCATACACACAGCAAAATTAATCATTATACATGCAACGAAATTTCGTTCCAAGAACGGCTGAACGGCTCTGCACAACCCATCCATCCGGTTCTGCATTCTTGACAGATGTCGAGTTGCTGCCCAGATTTTCTTGATTTCCCGGTAAATCATGTATCCTCCAAAGCCAGATAGAAGAAGAGATCCCGTTACCAAAAGACCGAATAGTAAATGTCTTCCACATCGTCGACCCACAGCGCTGAGAGACACACACAGGTCTCCAGAGCCCCATGATTCGATGACATAGCCGACCGGGTCAGTTCCACTAGGGCAAGCTGCCTCCCCTTTCCCCGATCTCATAGTGGAAAAAAATGCGCTCAATGGTGTTCAGGATCCAGTTCGCCAGATTCATGTCGCTTTAATCTTATTCTTGTTCAAAGTGTAAGCGAGAGAGATAGATGCGACCGTCTCCGTCGAGAGCAGGAGGGAAAGTTTACACTGTTATAAAAGTGACAGTAAACTACTGGCAGCAGGGTTGCCAGCCAGTTACTGTAATATTTACAGTAACCTTACTGTAATTTTATTTACAGTTTTGCTGTAATTTTATTTACAGTTTTACTGTAATTTTATCTAGTTTTACTGTAATTTTAATTAGTTTTGCTGTAATTTTATTACAGTTTTACTGTAATTTTATTACAGTTTTGCTGTA
>JAVDPK010000518.1:669570-690603 GCA_034780415.1 Cichlasoma orientale | reverse complement strand
CTGACAGCATGCCTCAGCGAGAAAAGCCAGTGGAGCTGATCTGGGCTAAAAATGGCCACTGCACCTCTGTTTCAGTGGCAGTTGGGAGGCCACTGTGAACGCTGCTGCTGCTGTAGCCAATACTCTATTTAAACTCCAATGAAGGCCTGACACAAGGGGAGCAAAGTGAAGCTGCCAAACATTTGCTCTTAAGTGAAATTAATATCCTTACATTAGTCTTGTGATTCACAATGTGAGCTACGCTTAAAGGGTTGCTTTTCTCGCTTCGCAGACCGGCGGGCACAAAGCGGCAGACATCAACAGCACAAAGCTGGAGGAGAAGTTCCTGACCGACGATAAAGACGTGGTGGAGTTCACCGCTGGTTCGCAGTCGTATTCACTCAGCTTCCAGGGTAAACAAAGAATACGGAAACTGCCCCCCGTTTGCTGACGTCTGCATTTTAAATCATAAAATCAGGTTTGTAATTATGTGTCATTTTACACCTTTTTCCCCCCTCAGACATGATTCAGACAAACAAGCGTTACAGCACTAAAAGGCTCGTGTGCAGACGGCCGCGGTTCGTCTCTGCTGCAGATGTTCTCACAAAGAAAGTCAGGTACGTCGTCCTACTAACGCTCGTACCTAAATGTTCTCAGGCTAACTCACTTTTGTCGACACTCTGTAGGGTTTTGTATTTTTGTTTAACAGATGTTATAATGTGTGGAGTTCAGTTCTGGATTTTTGCTCAGGGGCAGACTCACTCTGTAGCCTCTGTGACTGTTAATGGCATCACAGCTAAAGTCACCCTGACCCTTTCTCTCTGCAGAAGGCCTCTGGTTCAAACTTCGGCTCCAATACCGGACACCTGGGATAAGACCCACATCCCCGAAACAGGATACTCGGTATTGTGAAAACCATAAAATATAACTTATGTCTCTACTGATTCCAAGTGGTCTCCAACTACCAAAAAAACCCCCAAAACAAATCAATGTAACGATGTTTCCGAGCTGTAAGAAGTTTGACGTCCTATTTTTCCTCCGGGGCGATCGAGCTGTTAGCTGGATGTAAACTGAGCTTTAAATTGAGATTTATTGAAAGAAACCTTTGCAAAGGGATCGATACAGCACAAACACCAGCATTGGTACTAAAAAGTAACAGTAACATCTCGTATATGCTCGTGTGTGTGTGTGTGAGTTTTCTTGCACCTGCCCGATAACAGAGACGCTCACAGTATCTCGTGACCTTGAACACAACTTACAATTTGTTGCTTCCGCGCGCGCGCACACACACACACACACACACTTCATACAACGTGTAACTTCTTACAAGACAGTCAGGGAGGTTCATTGAGGTGAAACAGAAATTTGCCACCGCAGGGTCCTTCTCAAATCACTGCAGTGGTGTGGAGGGGCTTCCACGCAGGAAGCGAATTGCTCGTTATTTTGTAGCTGATGGTCGGTCACTAGTGGACCTTCTGGGCTCTGGTTGCCGAGGTCACCCTCACCCTCCTTTAGGTGGGATTTCTACAGTGAACATTTAGCAGCTGATAAACGTTTAACTTTTCCCCCCAAATAATTTCTGCTGAGAACATATTTGGGGAAAAAGCTTAGAAATATATTTCCTATCATCCAATAATGATGTTCCTGTGTTTGCTCACAGCGAGTGTCCCTCCAGAGCAGCTCAGCAGAGTTTAAGGAGGTTGAAGCTCTTTTCTGTAAAACCGTGAGAGGCTTTGATATGGTCGGCATTGAGAGGATCCAGAACAAAGCTCTGTGGGAAGTCTTTCAGTGGTACGTATGCTGTTTAATGTCCATCCATAACTTTACGTTTAATAGACGCTAACCGGGTGATCGTTGTGTCTGTGCAGTCACATTTATTTATTCATATTTTGTCGATGGGTTTATTTAATCATAGAAATAAAGGAATTATTACACTTTCCTGACATTTTTCTACTTTTTCCGCTGCTTTAGCATTCAGTGTTTCTGAGGCTGTTGCTGCAGATGTACATAAACTCGCTTTAAGCCCGCACACGCGCTGTATCGACATAAACCCGACCGCTTTAGCACATTTTTATGTCTCTTACTTCAAGGCAGAAGAATCAGATGAGGAGCAAAAACGGAGGCAGAAACGTGACTGAAAAAAAGCTTTTTCATGGCACTGACTCCAAATATGTGGACACCATCTGCCACCACAACTTTGACTGGAGAATCTGTGGAACTCATGGAACGGCTTTTGGCAAAGGTGAGCCGGAGAAACGCTCAAGCTCAAACAGTTATTGATCATTAAGCACGTGTTTTCATAAATCGTGCGTTTAAAAAGTTAAAACTCCAACATTCTCGTTTCAGTTCTGCAGATTATTTTTTTGTGACATTCTGGGATGTTGTGAAATGAAAAAATAGATTCTTCACCCAACAAATATCTTTGCATGTTTAAAGATTATTTTCTTCACTGGTGTTTATGGCTCTGCTGTCTTCACCCACAGATACATTTTTTCACACTGCTCTCTTTTGGTGTTTAAACACAGGAAGTTACTTTGCCCGCGATGCCAGATATTCCCACAGCTACACCGGCGACACTGATGTCAGAACCATGTTCATCTCACGGGTGCTGGTGGGACACTACACCAGAGGGTCCTCCACCTATGTCCGACCTCCTTCGAAGGACGGAGGGGACATAAACTTCTATGATAGCTGTGTAGACGATGTAATAGACCCCTCCATATTTGTGGTGTTTGAGAAGCACCAGATCTACCCGGAGTACCTGCTACAGTACAAGACCACGTACAGCGGTGCTGCAGCACCAGCACCGAAACCAGTGGCGGCACCGAAACCAGTGGCGGCACCAAAACCAGTGGCGGCACCGAAACCAGTGGTAGCAACAAATCCAGCAGCTACCCTATCGGCTTACCGACCCAGCACGGTTTCGTCCCAGTACCAAACCAGTACTTCCTCCCCTTTGTACTCTCCTAGCACGGCCTCTTCCATCTCCCGATCCACCACAACCTCTTCTGGGTACCAACCCAGCACGGCCTATTCTCGGTACCAGGCCAGTACTTCCTCCTCTTTGTACTCTCCTAGCACGGCCTCTTCCGTCTCCCAGTCTAACACAACCTCTTCTGGGTACCGCCCCAGCAGAACACTTAACCAATCCCCACCAGCTCCTCCGCCAAAGAAGTCAGATTCTTGTGTCATTGTTTAGCAACAGTGGCGCAAAGGGGGGGTGGGTGGAGTTTTGGAATGGATGATATCTCTTGAAGGACCCCGATGGAGCTCATGCAGAATGCTTTGAGACATAAATAAGAATATGCAAACACATTGCGATGTAACAAAGGGTGCAACAAAGCAGCAGCTGTTAATGACCATCCACATTTAGCTCAGTTCTTTAACACATTAAGATTAGTGAATGTGAATTGTGAGCTGCTGTTTGTAATTAGCAGATTGAGAGTTTATGATTAGCTTCCCAGTCAGGTGATTTTAGAATATTTTAGGTTAAAATGCTGAATAAGTAAATAAGAGGTAGATTTCTGATCAATGCCTCAGAAATGTTACATAATTAATACTTTACACTTTTCTACAAATTGCCAGAATTTCCACTCAGTTTGTTTCTATGTGCACATTGAAAGTGCACATAGAAACAGGCTGGCACGGTCACGTTTGTCGAGGTGTTTACAGGAAGTACACAAACTTTTATGCAAAATGCCCGAAAACGGCAGCAGCGTGCCGACCGTACCAGACGAAACACCTGAGTGCTTTCCTCACAATGATCATGATTATCATCGTGATTAGCTCAGGAAGTTTTATATTCATTCATATTTATGAGTGGTTATGATAACAATCGCATCATACTGTATGAAACGATGATGAAGGCCACTGTGTCAGACGAGGCCATTAGAGTCATGAATTCTCAGTGGCTTGTCGGAGACACATGATGGACCACGTGTTGGTGCCTGATGACAGCTTTGCTGTTTTAGACAACCTTTGTGATGTCAGCAGGAACCAACTTCTGGAAACAGCGGCGGTGTGTATGATACGCACTGCTCTGTCTGGAAAAGCCCGAAAAAAAATAATAAGAGAAGTAAAAGAGAAGCATGATGGCGATGCTTCACAACTTTACAACTGACGTGACAAAGTCAAAGAGTACCTCGCTGCCAGGCCTGCTGAGTCACCTTAGATGCTTCTCCCGTGTTCGGATGCTGGTGTAGCTCACCGGGCTGAGCAGGTGACTCGTAAGGCTGTTGCAGAGGCCAAATCTGCCCCTGTGGCTTTCGCTGCATATCTTCCCCAGCTTTATTGTCCAACAATAAATAAAACCCCCAAGAAATGTTGATGCTCATCCCTGTCATTGCAGCACTAAAAAAAAAAAAAAAAAAAAAAAAAAAAAAAAATGAGGCCAGCTCAGCTCACTGGTAGAGTGAGCCCCTCTCAGGGCGACAGTCAGTGTTTTGGGGCTTTTGCTGCAGCCAGCGAGCTCCGAGCCAGGCCTGCTCATTTGCCCATCTCGCTCACGGTTCAGCAATAAATGCAGAAGAAAAACCATCTTCGTTTGGACATTGATCCAAAGCTAAAGAGACCTCTCTTGAATCTTTCTAGTGATTATACAGGATCCTACTAAAATATTTTAAAGGATTACATAATTCTGTGAAAATGTTTTGACTTAATCTTTTACTAGTCAGCAGAGGGTGACAAAAAAAAATCATATTAGTGTAACATATGATGTGTGTCATACAGTTAGGGTGTGATTACTGAGGATTTAAACTCTTCGTTGCTGCTTTTGTGTTGAGCGTTTCACCTGCTCAACCCTGAAAAACAAAAGAATACTGTTTTCACAATGATCTGTAAAGACTGATGAAATTAATGCAAATAAAGATTTGTGTTAACACACAGCGTTTTCTGTCGAGCGCACATTATTTGGGTTTGTTTGTTGCTGCCGGAGCTGCGGTTCTCTCTCTGATTTTTATTTTTTTTTTCTCCGTGTCTCATAACTGAATTTTAAAAATGCCACCAGCAGTTGTTTTGGGCCTCTCAGTGAAATGAGGCAGGGCATGAAAAATGATCAGTATGGCTGCCGGTGCTTCCTCTGACACAAAACATTAAGCCTGCGAAGCACCCCCGCTGCAGCACCCCTCCTGTCGGCGCACACATGTTCACGCACTGGCAGCCGCCTCCTGTTATGTTTCCTAATAAACTGCAGCATGAATATGAATCAGTTTGTTTCCATATGGATTCGTATTCAGATGTAACAGGGTTTTTACGCACTTACAAGGCCATTAAATCCAGGTGTTCTCAGATCTGAATGAATTTTAAAAAAAAAAAAAAAAAGTAAACAGCCTTGGTTAAGATTAAAAAAAAATGCACACATTTTTGTAAATCGCGATAGGCAGACTGTATATAAAAAATGGACAATGACATCAGCAGCTTCTTAGCTCATTGGCCAATGAGTTGTCAATCACAAGACCTTATCCACCCTGTTTTTTTCTCCTTTTTGATTTGAAGATTATAATTTACATAATGTACATTATGATGTGTTCAGTGTGACTTGAAACTAGCGAACAAACGCATCAGGAAAGTGCTCACAGAACGATTTAAAGTTCCATACAGCACAACTCTTTTTGAAAGTGTAAGAGTCGCCCCCTGGTGGCCGTTAAGAAGAATGGCTGCAGAGTTAATTAAACCATAGATTATATATAAAAGATGGATGTGGCTTCCATCTCTAAAATGTGAACCCAATTTGGAAAAGCCATGAACTTGCATTTTGTCTAGTCGTCATCTTGAACTCGTCTGGTTGCAAAAAAGTCTGATTGCACTGTATACATGGTGCAGGCAGCATCCGTCCCACATGTGACCTGTCTGATGTCAAATCATGCTAAAAGTCAAAATATTCAGCTCAGTGCTTCAGCTCAGTGCAACTTCACCACACTGTCCATCTTATATATACAGTCTATGCTTTATTGTAATTGTGGGAGTGTATTTTTTACCCAAATGTTTAAAAGTAAACTCCAAGAAATTAATTAAAAAACAGTGCCTGAGGCAAATAAAAGACAAATAAATAAATAAATACATTAGACATTAGAAAGTTGCAGACTAACTTAAATTCACAGAAGGAAAATATGTTTATCTTATCCTTGAACAGTAAATGTCACGATGTCCTGATCTGAGCCATCTGAGAAGGCCGAGTCTAAACCACGGCTTTCTCTGACTGTTCTGGAATTGATAAACTGTTGCTATGAAAATGTTTTGGTTAGTGAGGAACACAAAGCTCTCTGCTGGGGAGAGGAGCCAGAGCCACCCAGGCCTGTCTTGCCCTGGGCAGACGGCTCCCCGCATGTGTGTGTGTGTGTGATATTTCTCATGCTAGAATATTAAATGTCTTAATTTTTTAATTAAAGTGCTTCAGGTGTCGTCCTTCACTTTTGGATCTTCTGTCCATTTCTTCAGCGCTTCGTTGCTGCAATCTTCTGAGCTATTGGGAGTCCACAGCTCTGATTATCTGACTGTATGATACTGTTAGCTTGACCACGGTAATATTAAGTACGTACCCAGACAAAATCTATACTTGCTGCTTTAAAAAGCCACATCTATCACAGTGGGCTCTAAAACAATTTCATCACATTCCCTTGGGAGCATCAGTTGCTGCAGTATCTGCGTTTTAGCCCTTAGCTCTCAGTATATGTACCTGTGGGGGAAAATAGATCAAAAGAGGAGAGCAGGTCCACAAACAGGAAATGACCAGATTGATAAAGCCACCATAGTTTGAGCATATCAAACATGCTTGCTGTTTCCATATATTATCTTTAATGTCCTCTCCAAATCTATATAATTTGAGCCTGTTTGTATTCATGATATTAAATCTAACATAGGAGTAACCCTTAAGTGCACCTGCAGCAGCTGGTGGTGGTGGAGGGACAGGATTACATTTGGTTTGGTGTAACTGAGAGCACTGATGCCCCCTCTGCTTTTAAAGGCAGCTGTTTTTTTTTTCTGTATGGAAAAGACAAGCAGCTCTGCCTCCACATTGGATTACAAAGACCCAATTCCCAGGGTGAAAATAAATTTGGCTGCCACTTCTGCTGCATCCATTTATCCACCACCCGTGCTTCATTATGCCTCTGCTGCCCATTAAAATGGAGCTGTCCTATGGGAAATGCAGCTGTGCCCTGCAGGATGCAAAAGCCCACCCAGCGACAGTAAATATTCTCTGACATTAACCAGCCAAAGCGGCCCCTTCCTGTCTGACGTGTGGTTCGTGGCGGCTGCAGTCATGCCCTGGCTTGTCATTTCCTGGACCTCCAGAGTCCAGCTGCCGGGACCTTCCAGGCTTCGCTGGATCAGGCAGTGCGGTCTTCCTGCATTGCACTGACTTATGAATTAAATATGACTCCTTTCTGCTTTGTTTGCGCGCGGCCCTCGCGGCGTGTGAGATGTTTATGTTTCTGCTGAGTCACAGCGGTTTAGCTCCAGCTGATAGAAGAATGCTACGGCGGCATAAACCGCAGGCTGAGGGGAAAGTGAGTCAGATCTTTGTTTGGCTGATGGCAGGAGAAGTTTTCGTTGAGTTTGTGAAATATTTGAGGTTGGGTAGATTACAGCTGCACTCAGGAGATCCGTGCATGTGCAGCCAATAATAGATGAATAGGGCACCTGTGGATCAGCTGATTGTTAAAGGTGAAGGGTAACTGCTGGATTTATTTATTGCAACTCTGTATCTCTGTAGATATACAGATACATCTAGAGTTAGTCGCTGTATTTCTGTGTTGTTAAAGATGCTTCATATAGCAAAGCTTCAAAAGTCTTTTAGAGGATCAATGTTTCAGATGTTGGTCCACACGGAAACATCTGCTGGTTAGACTTTCGGTTTTGTATGGACATTCATGGTTCCTGAGGTTCCCTCTGTGAGAACTGCTTTGTATTTAGTGAACTCTTTGATTTATGCACAAACATCTGGAACACCGATGACATCAGCACCCATCAGCTCAGCCCTACTTAATGGTCAGCGCTAATTAGCAAATGTAGTACGCTCATATGCCAAGTTAAGACAGCTAACCCTCGGTGGTGACTGCCCTCACATTTGCAAGGCAGCGTTGGCATTAAGCTCAAAGCACTTAGAGCCCTCAGAGCTGCTACTGGGGCACACCTGCATACTTCTGCTTTATTTCGGTGCGACAGTGCGGTCATAAAACATCTCGCAAACTCCTCGTCCTACGAGACGCACGGTGACGTTATTTTGCCCTTCAAGTATTTGATGTGGGGAAATTTTCTTGCATTTTAAGGTAAAATGTCCTAAAAAATGCTGCAAAGAACAGGTGTTGTATTACCATTTTGCTGCTCAGCGCATTTAAAGAAGACATTTGTAGCTGCGTCCCCATAAATGGTGCTTTACTCTACTTGTTATTACTGCTGATAAATTACTTTTATTTCATTTGAAGCTTGCACCATGCCTGAAAACTGCATATAAAAGATTTCACTGTATCTACATTTTGCTAATTTGCACATCTGCTGGATGCCTCTTAACTCCAAAATGTAACCGTAACTATACTAAACAATCCACTGGGTCATTTCCGGAGACTGCACGGTCTCACTATAGGTGTAATGTGAAAACAACAACAGCAAAACATCCAAAAAAGCAAAAACTGCACTAACAGTACCACTGCTGTGAGACAGAGACCTCAATCTTCTGATGCTTATTCGTGTTCAGCTGCTGTACAGATGTGTCCTGCTGTGAGATGATGACAACATTTGTACTGCACTTCGGGGATGCAGCCTCCTTCTCTGTTCTTGTCTGCAACAGCTGTTTCACTGACGTAAAACTGAGCCAGGGCAATAAGTGGATTTATGGCCATGAGTAGGTTGGATCTTAAACCGTCACCGATATTATTAAAGGAACAAAAGAGGCTCGAGACCGAAATAAAGCAACATAAAATATGCATACAAAAGCTGATTCATGTGTGCATCTATGAACAGCCATCGTGCCCATGCTGAGGGTTTTACTGCAGTGCAACATAAAAAGTGGGATTAATTAGCTGCTATTGCAGCATTTGTGAATGTGTTTGCATCCAGAGGGCTGGGAGATGGACCGCAGCTTTTCATTAAAGCGTAATTAGCTCCAAAACAATCCTGGGATTTGTACATTCATTCACACTCTTATCCTTGAATCCATTAAAAGTTTTCTTCATCCAGCTTTGCGCCTGTGATGCTGCTGTCTGAGGCGCGCAGTCATTATGAGGCTCTCGCTCTTATGCAAGCGTTCCGCACAACAAACTGATGAAACGTGCCTTCAATTGCATCAGCTCTCAGTGTCGACCCCGGCGAAACAAACTCAGCAAACAGGCACATCAGGAGCTGCTCGCGGCGTCATGTCTGCAGACGGTCGGTCGTTAAGAGAAATCAGTGATGTTATTATTACTCTCTGTTACATCAGTGCACGCTGGGGTCAACTTTTACTCCTTTTTCGCCATCATCAAATATTTACCGCTGCTGATATCAGCACGACCAGCGTCTTTCCACTGTTTTCTTCATTAATAATTCTGTCATGAACATGGTAAGTGGTTATGTTGGGAGTCTACCTATCAGCTGCTGCCATGTGACTGGCTGATCAGGTATTTATGTTAACAAGCAGCTGAGTGGGTGTACCTAATAAAGTGGCTGGTGAGTGTATATTAGCGCACAGTTGCTATTTTACACATTGGAGACATGCAGCAACATGAACATTCATTTGATGTCATATTTGTCTTCACCTCTTCTCCTTCTTCTTCTTTCGGCTGCTCCCTTTAGGGGTCACCACAGCTCACCCTATCCCAGCATCCTCCTCTGTCACACACACCCTCTGCACGTCCTCCTTCACTACATCCATGAATCTTCTCTGTGGTCTTCTTCTTTTCCTCCTGCCTGGCAACTCTGTCTTCAACATATTTTGTCTAATGTATCCACTCTCCCTCCTCTGCACATGTCCAAACCATCTCAGCCTTGTTTCTCTAACTTTTTCTCCAGCCTTCTCAGCCTGAGCGGTCCCGCTGATGTACTCATTTCTAATCCTGGTCACTCCCAGTGAAAATCCGAGCATCTTCAGTTCTCCAGCTTCCAGCTCTGCCTCTTGTCTTCTTCTCAGCGCCACCGTCTCCAAACCATCACATCACAGCAGGTCACTACCATCTCGTAAACCTTCCCTTTCAATCTTGCTGCTAACTCACCCCTGACACTCATCTCCACCTGCTCCACCCTGCCTGCAATCTCTTCTTCACCTCTCTTTTGCACTATCTGTTGCTTTGTATGACTGACACCAGGAATTTAAACTCCTCTACCTTCACTACCTCTGCTGCTTGCAGCTTCACCCGTCTCCCTCTCATTCACACACACGTATTCTGTCTTGCTTTTACAGACTTTCATTCCTCTTCTCTCCAGAGCATACCTCCACCTCTCCAGGCTCTCTCCCACCTGCTCCCCGCTCTCACTACAGATCAGTGCTGTCTGTGAACATCATAGTTCACAGAAGGACAGCTGCTCACTGATCATCACCTCTCTTCTCAGCTTAGCTTCAACAACTCTTCCCCACAGCTTCACTGTGTGACTCATCAGCTTTACCCCTCTGTAGTTACTGCAGCTCTGCACATCACGGCTGTTGTTGACATGAGTACACGTCTTCATCCCTCAGCCATCCTTTCACTCTCCAAGACTGGGTTAAATTGTGTTAAAAAGCCCCCTGCCTCCTCTTCTAGACATCTCCATACTCCACACCTCCTGTTCTCTGGGCCAACTGCCTTTCCACTCTTCCTCCTCTTCATAGCTGCACGTTTGAGTTCACCTCATTGGTGTAATTCCCATATTCGCTCTTGTCTTTGCTCTGTTTTTATCACCATCAGGCTGTTTGAGAAATGTATTTTATTTGCAGAACAACATCATGTGTTTACAGTTCCAGCCTGCACTAAATGTGTAGATGCTCTAATGTGACAACAGGAATGAAGCTGCTATTATTTTTCCTGCACTTGTCATATAGCGATGATTAAATACCATTTAGACTTTTATTACTTGCCTAAATTTGTACTCATACCACAATGCTTGATTCATTCATTCATTAGATTGCTTATTAACCTTCCTGTTCCGATTCTTCACTTTTTTCTGTTTTTGTATTTGTGCAGAGCATATCAAGCACATCACTCATATTTTAAATAAATATAATAGAACATTGTAATAACTTTGTTTTGTATTATTTATTTTTATTTCCTTTTAAGAGATAATTATCCGACCAATGAACTTACTGCGGTAATGAATACGCTACACCTCTCACGTTCCCGGCATGCATTGTGCAGAGAGCGAGAAAGAGAGAGAGAGAGAGAGGGTGGGGGGGCTAGGCTGGGAGGCTGAGGAGGACCGTGGACCTGAGCGCAAAAGAAGAGGCAGCAGCATCAGTAGAAGAAGACGAAGAAGAAGAAGAAGAAGAAGAGTCATCGGCCGACACTTGCTGATCACCGAATCTCGCTGCTCAGGTAAATTGTGCGTGTTTGCGTTTTTTTTATTTTATTCCCAGCATCGTGCCCACGTTTTTGTTCCCAGTCTTTGTCGGCGTGTTTGTGCTTCCTGCTGCGGGCTGTTCTGTGCGGAGAGAACAGCTGCTGCTGCACACAATGAAGCTTTATTTTTATTTTTTTTGCGGGTATTCATCATGTTTTATTGATTATGATTCATCGGAAGGAGAAGATGCGGTTTGGCCACATGAGCGCAGTGATTTTTTGCTGTGTCAGACTCATTAGAATTGGCAGCTTGGTGAGATACAGCGGGTCTGTGCAGGGATTCCCTCAGCCGTGTCTCTGCAGCCTACAGTCCAGTCACTCCTCCGCTGTGAGGGAGGGGAGGCGGGGAGAGAGAGGGGCTATCCATGTCATGACTGTGACCAGGGAGTGGGAAGTCTTGTCCTACGTTAAGGCAGATGTCAGTCTGCATTAACTGTGTGTGTGGATCCCATTTAGAGACATGAAACTGGTGCGGAAGAGCATATTTCAGCGCTAATTGAGCTACTTTTCTCTAATCTGGTTTACAATAGAAGCTTGCTTTTATATTCTATTTTATATGCTCATCCAGACCATTCTATTTTAATTATAATATTAAAAATCACACGTGCCTTTAATCCCAATTAATTTAAACCTGTAGTAACTATTTCTGCAGAAACAAGCGCTACATAGAAAACTGCCATCTTGTCACCCTCTTAAAATTATGGCCCAAGTCATGTTTTTCAGGTTTTTCAGAAAAAAATTGAACCAAATATAGAAAATATGATGATTTAGACGGAAATAATTTTTTTTTCTTATAAGTCATTATTTTAAGAGGGTGACGACATTCATTTTTTTAGCCTACAGTTTAGCGCTCCAATATTGGCCCATTACAGATATATCTGTATATCTGATATATCTGTATCGTGACAATATAGCACGTTACTGGCTACATGAAAGCTTAAAAATATAAATTTAAGAACATAATGCAGAAAAAAAGTTACTGCGTAATGTGGAAATAGCATCGGACACAAGTAAATATCGGCAGCTGGTTGAATAATCCTGCATTGGTCAGTCTGTATTACTGTTATCTGTTTACATAAATAGCATACGCAGAAGAATATTTTAGCATCATTTATTTGTGGCTGTCTGGTTCATGTAAGTCCAATATTTACTCTGTTTTTGTGTCTGACAGCTGCTGCTAGTGAACCTTACAGGCTCTGGTTGCCTATGCAACCCGCTAATGTATTTACTGCCCTACCCTGTGCTCTTACAGTGGACATGAAACCCTACATGGGTAAAGGCTAATGTACACCATGGAGCCCTGCTATAAAAAACTATCAGAGTTAACAGTGTCTGTGAAGCTGGATTTAAGAAATAAGTGTTTGAAGTTTTCAGAGCATGTGCAGTGCCATGTTGTGCCGGTACCGAGTGTAACGTCACCGGGTTGGTCGGTTGCTGCTAACAGTTTTAGTTTCTTTGTTTTCCACTGAGTTATCTGTTCTGTTACTAGTTAGCTAACATAAACTAATGTAAGTCTGTTAGAACCAACCAACCAACCAATCCAGTGATGTCACGTTCTCCAGGTTTAGAAAAATGCATCTGGAGCCCCGCCCACTATGCATCATCTGTTTCATAAATTTTTATAAATATAACGTCACTACGAATCACTTCCAGTTTAATCTTGCAGTTTGCTGTTTGGCGCTAAGCAGGTTAAGTTCATTGTATTTACAATTAGAAGGAGGCCTGCAGATTCATCCTCAGTTACTGTGTGATAATCTGCAATGAGATAAACACATTTTTCATCTACATCTGAATGACTGTGTTTTTTTTAAATTATTACTATTCTTTGTAACTGGACTTAGAATGGGAGGGTGGGCTCAGTGGGGGGAAAAAAGGTGGCATCACATATTAATTTTCACCAATCAGAATTTAGTAATGATGATTTGGAACAATGACTGTGCTGTTTGTTTTTGTTGCCAGGCTACAGATCAGATTATGCCACACCCAACATCTTCTTATTTAGCCACAGAGGTTGTGGGAAAAAAAAAAACTTAAAGGGTAAATAAAAATTTCCGTGATCTTTAACATACAATGCATGTAATGCAATTTTATGCTGTGGACTTCTGTGGATGCACTGTTGCACCTTAGTTATTAATATTTATCGCCAACGACGCCATACTGCAAAATAAACGCCATGAAATAATAATGAGGTCATCAGGAGGCAGACGCAACTGTCCATAAGCAGTTATCTGCGCCTCAGCGTGAAAGGCCGGCTGCAGCCGCTAATGATTCCCTTGCTTTCTGGCTAAAAGATGAATTACAAAATGAGAGTGCCCTTTTTGTCCTTAATTAGCCGGCTCTACTGGACAGGCACCAAAGTTGATGCAGAAAATAGAGCAGTTTGTGAAGGGAGGAGGAGAAACAAGTTGTAGTAATGTGGAGGCTGGTTTGTTCTGAATGAATCAGTCTGCCATTGATGCTGCTATTATGGAAATGATTCACTGACAACCTGTTGGTCACAGCGCAGATATGAAGGGAATGGATGATGTATTGAATTACGTGGGGCTGGTGTTTTATTTGAAATGCTGAAAATCAGGATTCTGTTTATTCTCCCCCCTTGACTGAAAGATGTCGTCTCTGTTAAGCAAAAGATTTTTTTGAGCTTGATTGATTGATCGATGAGCCTCTAACCTCTGCAGTGCTTCAGTACGTTTAGTCTGCCTCGTATCTGATTCTGTGTACGTGCACTAATGCAGTGTCTGCAGTGACGGCTTGGCTCGGTCACCACCGCGGCGACTCCTCGCTTCACCATCCCCTCGCTGCTGCTGCTGCTGCTGCTGCAGACACTCACAATGAACTGAGACTGTTGTGTCACTGAGTGCATTGTGACACTTTGAAGCGTCGAGGTTCGCAGTTCGAGGATGACTTTCTTGCTCCTCCTGGCTTTATTCTCAAGAGTTTCAGTTTAGTTCTAACGCTTCATGGTTTTTGAAGTCGAGGTGATCTAGTACTCCTGATCAGATTTAGTTCCCCCATTATCTAAATTACGTCTTGGCAGATTGTTTTGCTTGAAAGTACTTGTAAAGTTGGTAGAGAGCAGAGGCAGTGCACTGAAAGCATTTCACAGCGTGCTAGCATTTTGGTGCACTGAAATCAACACCCCGGAGGCTAACAGTGTCTTCACAAGCTGCCATTTTACAAGTTTTGCAATGGCTGATCAGCTAAGCAGAAGGTGTCCACGCACCCTCCCACAGCAACTCGACATACCATCTTTGCTGTAAACGTCTCGGCCGCTGCAGAGGCGAGAAAGGACAGGGAGATAAAGATACAGGAAATTAACAGGGTGCAGTGTTATAATATTGTGCAATTAGTGTTATGCAACTTTTGATGTGTTGGGAGTTTCTTGTGGATCACGGGTCTGGAAGAAGATGTGGCAAGAATGTTATTTTTACGTTTTATTTAGTGTGCCCTAAACCATGCAAAGCATTCAGTTTACTGCGAGGCGAGTCAGATTTAAAGATGTTGGCTGTTAGTGATGCATCGATTGAAAAGAATTTGGGGCCACTATAAATGATATAAAGAGTTTAGCAGGTAGCAAATGCTAATGCAGATATTTGCCATTCAGAAAGCTTTCTACTCTGAACACATTCGGTGGTGAGCGTGGACACTATACAATATATTTATTAGCATCAATAAAGCTGCTTTTTTATGTAGCAATTTCAGTAATGGACTCCTCATGAGGTCACATAATACAGTGCAGTAAAATCATATAGTCCTAGTCTAGCCTGTTTAATACTGTGCATTAAATATAGCAGACAGAGACTGAAGTAATTGCTTTATGTTGATGTTATATTTGTATGATGATGCTTTTTCCATTGGCTCTATAGCCTCCTAGTATACTCCTAGTAGCAACACGAAGAAGGTGGCGGAGTGCTAGGCACACAAAGATGAGTCATGTTAACATCCCTGTTCCTGAAAAGTAAGGTCGGTGTAGTAGTTAGAGGGACTCCTGCCCTGCATGGCAGTAACTAAAGTACGTGTGGGTTGCTAAGCGACTGGAGAAACACTCTAGATTGTGTGATGATGCTGTTGTTTTGTTACAGTCTGAATTCTTTTATTCTAGAAGTATAAATATGGAACGGTGTGTGACATCTAACAGTTAGTAGCATTTACAGCTAAGCCTGTGTGTGCTATCATATGAAAGGTGTCAAGTGATAAATAATAGGGTGAGGAAGCTGTGAACTCACTGCAGATGAAATTGTATTTTTAGTTTCCCAAATGTTGCTCAAAGGCAGTAACAGTCTGATTAATTGAAATAGGTTTTGGAGCCACATATTGGGAAATATTATTATCTTTGTGAGGCCATATTTAGCAAGGTGTAGCCTCTGGGGCTGAATAATGAGGGGCTAACATAAAAGCCCTCAAAACTGCAGTTCCTCGAATGGCCACTAGCTCCAAATGAAAAGCCAAACCCGAGAGAGACAAAGTGCAACATGTCATACTCGGAAAACCTTTAAAAACATTCGATTTATGTCAAAGGATAATCCTAGCATCTTATTTCTGGCTAGCTGTTAGAAAGTTATGTATTAGCAAGCTACTTAGATTAGCTGAGACACCTGGAAACGTGATATTATTGCTGATGGCTCTTTGAATTAACCCCAATTTACAACTACAAAAGAAGTTGGACTGTTAAAATTTTTTAGTTAAACTTAAACCACCCGAAAGCTGGCATCTGGATATCCGCCATATTGAATGTGAAGGTCCAACTCATGTCTTATTGCCAGTGTATCCATGTTAGTCTCCTAATGAAAGGCTTAGTTTGTCGCCAGATTAACAAACTTAGGCCTGGGTTCTCTCTCGGTGGTAGTATAGCTTGGCAGCTTTAAAGCTGCGTTCACAAAAGGAACAATCTGCAGCGACGTAGTGACCAGAGACCATAGAAGGTCCATGACATCTGATGACTTTAGGGACTACAGTTGAAAAAAAAAAGAAGAAAAGATAAAAAAGCTGGTGAAGCAAAATAGGCAGGTCCCAAGATAAACTTTTCTCAGCTTTGAGGTGAGCGATTGAAACGAAACCAATGAGCGTACAGGATACCGCTGATTGACATATGCCAGGGTAGTATACTGGTTTGATACAAGACAGTTTTTCCAGGGACCAGCAGCAGGAATGTGTGTGTGAGATAGAAGGTCACACGCATAACAAAACACAATGAAGTGCACCATATGTAATCTATTTATTACATATTAATGCAAATATAATTATTTTATATTATTCCCTTTCTGTTCTATGTTTATTACATTGTAATTTATATAATACATCTCACCATAACACAGACTCAGTGGGAGCCCTGTGCTTGTTTCCCTGCAACTAGACAGTCCCATCCGGGGCACCAGGCAGGATCACCTCTTCACCAACAGTAAAGGGCTTCTTAGCTTTAGCAATGCAGTTAGCCACTAAAAACGATGCTCTCAGTGCGCAGCCATTTGATAAAGTGGTGGCCTTCAATAATTGCTTCTGTCCTTTGTGATCACGTTTTTTTTTTTCTTTCAAAAACTCCAAAGATTTGTCTTTTAATACATGGTGCTTGGTCAAATAGGGGTGAAGCAGTTTTGAAGGTTTCATGGGTTCGTTGGATAGCCGGTCATCACATATTACACAGAGCGGGCTTGGGGCATGCGAATCACCTGATGTAATGAACCCGTAATTTAAGCAAGACACTTGGTATTGTATTTTAAATGCAGCTTTTGTTTTTTGTGGCAGTTTTGGAGCCTTCTGCTGTCTCAACCTTAGGCATTTCTCCCTTTTTGAAGAAGCTCTCCAGTGAATTTTGCTTTTTACTCATTTTTACTAAAGTTAGTTTTTTACGTGCGTGAAAAAAATTGCAACTGAGTCAAGCGCTGAAAAGAGGAGTGCGTGGAAGTGATCGTTTTTCCAAAATAAAATGCCATAATGCATTAATCTTATATAGCGTTTTTCAAGGCTCTCAAAGACGCTTTACAATTTCGTGCACTATTCATTCCTACCTCAATCATACTTGGTGGTGGTAAGCTACTAATGTAGCCACAGCTGCCATGGGGCAGTCTGACGGAAGCGTGGCTGCCAATCCGGGCCTACGGCCCCTCCGACCACCACCGACCACCAACCACACAACGACATTCACACTTGGGCAATGTGGTTTAAGTGTCTTGCCCAGGGACACAATGACAGCATGCGCTCAGATGGGGACTCAAACCAGCGACCCTCCGGTTGCAAGGGTAAGCACCTACCCATAGGACTAATTTAAAAAACAGTCCAAATAACACTTTTTCTTTCTATGCCGCCCGGTAAAAAATGATCCACAGCCCAGTACTGGTTCCCAGCCCGGTGGTTGGGGGCTTCTTGCATTAGATACTTGCCTAGGCAAATGGAGCATGAGATTTTTTATTACATTTTTATATTATACTTTCTGAACACTACCTGGAAAAAAAAGTTTTAATTTGTTCTTGAGCAATCATTTTGTACACTTTAAGAAAAAAAATCCAGACATCACAATGTATGGGGAAAATTGTAGTATTTTTTATTTACCTATAAACTTTGCTCAATTCTATCCTGGGTTTTAACTAATTAATGATCCAAAGGAAAAAAAAAATCACAAAACGCTTAAACGTCATGAAAATTCTTCATAATTATTAAAAAGTATCGGTATCAGTATCGCAATACTGGCCCTGTATTTACTTAGTATCGGATCAATACCAGATCTTGCAGTATTGCACACCACTCGTTGACAACCTATTGGCCCGTAGCTCCACGATGTAATGGTCTAGCCATTAGCTTACCAAATGACGCATCAGGAAGGACATCTAGTGTAAAACTAAGATGCTATCTAAGTGCTAACATGTGCAAAACAATGCCATGCTGATGTTGAACAGATGTAGTGTTTGTCAGTGACCCTACTTTAACACGTTAGCATGCTAATATTAGCTGATGGGAAGAGGGTTCTCTGTGTTCTTTCTTATTCACAGGCCTGATGATGGTGCTAGAAAATCATTAAAGGGTAACCAATGGGATTTTTGAGTTGAAACCACAAATGGCAACCTCATAAGAGAAAACTTTTAGGGATCACATAAACTGCCAGGAGTCATGATTTTGAGCTCATTAATGCTTAAAACTTTGTGTCAGTCATTAAAATCTCATTAAAACCTTTAACTGGAACTGGAAATAGTTAATTCTGGAGAAACTTCAGTCCAGACCAGAAAGGTGCATTGATTTATTGACAGACTGCTACCATGGCTAACAGCTAGCTTGTGCGTAGGAAGATATCAAAAAATTAAATTAAAAGATATCCATGGCTTATCGCATTATATTTGAAAAATAAAATTACAGCCAGGCTGTTTCAGTTTTTCAAAAAGCAGAAATAACATCAAAGTTGGGTTAAATGTTAGTGGGAGAAGTTAGGTAATCTAATATAGTGTAAAGAAGTATCATACTTTAATCAAAAAAGCCAGAGGTAATAAGGAAGCCTGGCACTTGGCTTTGAAAAAAAAACCATACTGTTTTCCTTGAGGCGGGCGAAAGCATCGGTCTGAAGCAAAAACACAACAGTAATTTAATTATTCTTTGAGGCTTGAGACAGGATGGCGCTACAGAAGAGGTCAAGGTAATTTAAAAGGATCTGATAAACCTTAATGGGCTCGGCACACTTCATGGATGTCCGCCTCTATAGATTAAGATGCGTGCTGTTGAAATGTTAGACTGATTTGTTTCCAAAAACACCAAAGGAAAATAACAGTATCCCGCACAGGTATACAGGTAGAGACTGACTGATGATGATTGAACATAATCTATGGTAACCGTGACAACAGTGCTGCCTCCGAGGAATTCTTACTGTACAGCTCCAGGATAGTAACGTCGTGAGCATCAATGTGGCAGCGAGTCCCACACATTTATTAATAATCCCCCTGAATGCCTCGGGACAGGTTAGAGCCAACTCATTTTCCCAGCTTCTTGTCTCTCTGCTCTCCCACCTCCCTTTAATTTCATTTGCCTCGCTCTGACTCGAGTCCAGGCAGCTATGCTTTGCTCTAACTGGTTACACCCGCCAGCCACTCACCTCAGACTGTCATGAATAATTAAAACCTTGTTCGACTGCTCGTGGTGATACGCTGCACACCGGGGAGACGAGCACTGATCCCTGCAAGCTCGTTCCAGTTTCGCAGACAGTATCCGTCCATGTGTTAATGTTTTGGTTTGGGTTTGAGGAGCGCTGTATGTTCTTGTAAGAGCCTTTAGAAGGAAGTTAACAGTATTTTAGATTACACACAGATTACTGTAGGGAAAAACAAGAAGAATAGCAGAGGCCTCTTTGGGCACCCTCCTCCTCACTACTAGGGTCCACACTTCCAGAAATCCATCCACATGAACTACACCTGTTCTCAAGGTATTTAGGAGACCCAGGTACTTGAAAACCACAGTAAGGAGCACTTCTGATGGCACTCTTTACACCATGATGTAAATACGGTACATTCATAACAGGAGTAGGCCTGTTGAATGGTCAAAGAAGATGGCACGGCACTGCTGCATGTCTTCCACCACTTAGTCAACACTTCTATCAGGCTTTGATGTGTAACTTCACATTATGTGCTAGATGTAACAGATTCACAGACAGGATGTGAGGGAAGAAAGAACAGGAAGGAGCTGCTGAGTCTGTTGTGCTCTCTCCTCGTCAGTTTTGAGATTTTTAAATATAGAAAAACAAGCGTTGTACGTCAGCGGGGGTCCAGAGTATGGTGTGGCATTATCATCCGCCTTCCCCATCATTATAGAGCTAAGCCTGTGATTATTGCTGAGCCAAAGTCCTGTTGGCTGTTAGAGTTTTCTCTAATATTTCTTTTATACGCTGCTGATTTTGCCACTCGGGCAGCAGCCAGTGTGGCTGTTATGTCAAATATGATTCGGCATAACTGCTGCATTGTTGCTATTGGTTTTCATACTGATCCCCAGCAGGCTCTTTGAAACACAGCACCCAACGATTCTTCAAGCTTTTGAATAGCTGGATATTTCAATATAAACTCAAGCTTTGCCGTATCAAACGGCAATCTTTCGCCTCTCTTTGAACCTATTTCTGCTGCTTCCTGCTAAAATCCCATGAGCAGTGTTGCCATCTGTTCAGGAGTAACAGTGTGTGGGTATACTGCTGAGAGAACTAAGAGGCAAAGCCTTTAAGGGTTTTAGAACTTCAGGCACCGAGGGAAATTGGCTTAGGGGGTGTTGAGAAAGTAGAAATGTGCCAGAGGCGTAAAGATAGTGATTTTCAGCATTTCATCAGACAGCTGCATGTCTGTCCAATGAGATCCAGTAGTTACAAAGAGGACAGAGCTGTCAGTCAGCAGCTGTATATCTGTAATTGCCACTGTTTGTTCTCTTTACTCTCTGTTTTCTAGCTACTAGTTTAATATTTCAGTTTACTGTAATCAGAATGACCCCTGGCTAGTTTGCTCCGTATAAACTTTGTAGTGGTTGACATATAAGCATAATTCCTGGGGGGGGGGGGGGGGGGCGCCCAAAATTTTAAACTTAAAATCTGTAAAACAAA
>JAVDPK010000518.1:650704-667519 GCA_034780415.1 Cichlasoma orientale | reverse complement strand
ACTCTTTCAAGAATTTTGGAGAGAAAAGGAAGGTTGGAGATTGGCCTATAATTAGCTAAGACAGCTGGGTCGAGTGATGGCTTTTTAAGTAATGGCTTAATTACTGCCGCCTGTGGTACGTAGCCAATAATAAAGATAGATGGATCACATTTAAGATTGAAGCATTAATAAATGGTAGGACTTCTTTGAGCAGTTTTGTAGGATTGGGGTCTAAGAGATACATTGATGGTTTGGAGGTTAGTTACTATTAGTAAGTAGGTAAAGTTTATTTATACTGTACAACAATTAAAACACAATGTCAACAAACAAATAAAACGCCACGTTAAAACAGAATTACCATATTAAAAATAAAAAGGAATAATGTAAACAGAAAGCCTGATTAAACAGAAAAGTTTTTAACTGTTTTTTAAAAGACTCCACAAAATCAGCTAAAGGGAGCTGGAGTGGTAAACTGTTCCAGAGCTTTGGTGCCACTGCTTAAACAGCCCCGTCCCCCCCGGTCCTTAGTCTTGTATGAGGGTGTATGTTTAACAAGTAGTTGGGATAAATAGTCTGGGGCTTGTCCATTTAGTGCTCTCTATGTAAGTGTGAGCATTTTAACATGAATTGTAAAACCAACTCAGAGCCAGTGTAAAGAGAATAAAATAGGGATAATGTGTGCTCATTTGCTAGAGTGAGTTAGGAGCCTAGCTGCGGCATTTTGTATTGCTTAGAGGCGTGAGAGAGATGATTTATCTAAGCCGGTAAAAAGGGCATTACAATAATCTAGGCGCGATGAAACAAATGCATGAACAATATTCTCCAGATCAGAGGAGGAGACTACAGCGCTCAATTTAGAAATGTTCCTTCAGTGAATGAGACAGGAGCGTGTGATAGATTTTATATGTGAATCAAAGCCCAAGGAGGAATCAAACACTACACCAAGATTACGAACACTGGCCACGGTATCCTACGCAGTGAGGATGTAAAACTACCGACGAGATGATCCGTGTCTGAGGGAGCCGAGTTTTGGAAGCTGCTCTGCACTGTGTTGGCATTGAGGAGCATAATAATGGAGGAATTATATCCTTAACCTGTGTAATCATTAAAGTAAATGTGAATGGCATTAAGAAATCAGACAAAAGAGGGTTTTCAAGGAATGTTACGTCTTCAGTTTCTATGCCACATGTCAGAACCAGATCCAGGGTGTGGTTAAAGTGGTGGGTGGGTTCATTTCCATTTTAAAGAGAAGCCAAAGGAATCTCATAATATTGAATGGCGTGGCAAATTGTGCTCACAGACTGTGACTTCTGGAAGCGTTCCTGAGTCCATGACAGAATCACACCTGTTTTTAATTCGGTGTCACCCGAGAGCCTGAATATCGTTGAATATTGTCCCATGCACAGAGATTTCTCCTCATTCTCTGAATCTGTAGATGATATTATGTACTTTAGACGATGAGACGGGCAAAGTCTTCACAATTTTGCATTGAGGAAGACATTCTGAAATTGTTACACAATTTGTAAATGCAGTTTTTTGCAGTCTGCCTCTCTAAGATGCTCTTTTTTCCATTGCCAGTTAACCTAATTAGAGCTTTGTTGCCTCGTCCCAACTTTATTTGAGACGTGTTGTTGCCATCAAATTTATAATGAGCTAATATTTTTCATGAAACGGTAAAATGTCTCAGTTTAAACATTTCATACGTTTTCTGTGTTCTACTGTGAATAAAATACAAGTTTATGAATCCTTTTATTTCATTTTTATGCAGCATTGCAGCTTTTTGGGAACTGCGGTTGTTTGCAGTATGTACAGTAACGTTTTTCCTCAGTACTATCTGTTAAAAATGGCTTTAAAGTCCTTGGTTGAGCCACTTTAATGACCTGTTTTTAAAGCTGCATAAATCACAGTTTTAATACTGACAGTCTTTCAGTTTTGTGTAAGAGTCAAATATCTTTGCGGTTTCTCTCACCTTTGCGGAGAACGTTAGCAACTTTTATCGTTTTAGACCCTGCAGCTTTAGTGTTTTGGTTCGCTCTCACTGCTCCCCCAAAAGCCCTGTTTCACTAGCAGGGAGCCATGATAATATCACTGTATGCTATTCGCCCAGCAGCAAACAGCAGTAAGGTGTAAATTAGTGACTAGCAGGGGAGCATAACAGAACATTTAGCAGCCTGAGGGCCAGATATTTTTCTCAGGACCTAGTAGAGCCAAGTGGATCGTGAATGCTGCATTTTAATTTGCCGGTTGGCCAGAAGATGCGACTCCAAATGAATGTTGTGTCTGCAGAATTCAAAGCATGTAAATCATCAGGTCATTGTGGAGACTGTGTGGTATTATATTTCATCTACCCTGACTGACATTAATCTGTGTTTACTCCTTCGTCTCTGAGCTCAGAGTTCTGTCTGGAGAGATACACATTATTACACTAACAGCTATAATCCCTGCTGCCGCTAAGCACAATAATGCTGCACAGCTTCTGTGCAGCTCCGATGTCAGTTCACTGTCTTGCCTAACAATGGTAAGGTAAAAGCTGCAAGTCTCACAGAGACTTCCTTTCGGCGATAGCCTGACTACATTAACTTGTCAAGATGCAACATTTGCCCCACATCCTTCTCCTACTTCTGCAGGCTTGTCAGACTCTCCTCCCCTGTTAACTACAAAAACACAGCCACAAACAGTGGCAGCATCCGCCCGAGACATGACGCCACAATAAGAAATGCACTTTCATCTAATCCAGGCTCCATTTGCAATGGGAGCAGCTGAGTTTTAATCAGGTTTAGGGGTTTCTTTTCCCCTATGCTTGCTTGCGTGCTTCACTGCAGCTAATCTGTTTGAATGTCTCTCCTCTGCCTCGCTGGGTTCCATGTGTTATATAACTGTTTCAGTCTTTCTTCCAACTGACTCTTGTCTGCTTTACAAAGACATGAGCTGCGAATCTCGTCCGACTTTGCATCATCGCGGCGGCGTCATTGAATTATTCGCCGGCGCTTTCTGTCCCACCCTGCCCGGGTTACTTGATCGTATGCAAATCAGGTGTAACAGATTCATAGCTGTTATAAAAAGCACAGCGCGACGCCCCGTCAGTGTCACAGTAATATCAGCTCTCGTTTGCCATCTTCATCAGTCCGACTCTGCTTTCCATCTCTGCTTCATTTTGCCCTGAGGTCTGACTCTAATTGGTGTGAACGTTGAAAAGTAGGAAAGCGTAATCATGGGAAAGCCTTTTCACTTCCTTTTTTTTATTTGGCCTTATACGAAAACTGTGATTTACTCATGAGACAGTCCACTGTTAAAAGACATGAATGAAGCTTTTCTACTCTAACGGAGCACTTGAAGCACTTTTTGCCCAGCAGAGACTTCAGCCCATCTCAGTGCCTGGAATAAGCTGACGTCTAGCAGACAGTGACTGTCTATGAGCAGAATGTGTTGCCACATCTGTCAATCAAACAGCATCACCAATAACTTTAAAATGTAAATAGCTGTAAAATGTTATTTTCCTGGCTAAAATTGTGAATTTTAACATTGGAGTCGATGGGGATTGACTTGATTTTGGGGCCGACCTCAAGTGACCTTGGGAGCAGCTGGCCTGGAGGTTGCCAGTTGCATGAAACAATAGCATTCTGCTAATGTACACTCATTTTAAGAACAGGCATTTTGAGAAATTCTGTTACCTGTAAACTCAGTGTACAGAAGCAGCAGTTTCCCATGCCATAACGTTCATCCACGCTGTGCTTTAGTACATCCTCCACTATGATCATCGTTTAGTCTCTAACTTTGTCTGTTAACTCACGTTCTGTGGTTTTTATCAGAGCTGTTTTTGCTTGATTAGCTGCCTGCTGGAGCTGGAAACATGGCTGATTAGAGCAGTTAGTCTGAATCAAAACATTAATTTTGCTGGCTGCAAGCAATTACCCAAAATAAGTTAAAATGCTTCTGAGCACTGAGGGGATTTTCTGTGGATACATCAATTCAAAATGTGATCAAAGAGACAAACCACTCCACCAAAGATTGGCGCAGCTTCAAAATCAGCAGAGTGTTGGATTGAGACAGAATCGGCTATAAAGAGCACTCCTGAGCTTTTTCTCGCTTCTCTTCTCCTTTTTTAGGACTACAGCTGTACTTCCCTCGTACCTCCTCTGGCCTGACTGACCCACCAGCCCATCACCATGAACTACCTTCGCCGGCGCCTGTCAGACAGCAGCTTTGTGGCCAACCTCCCCAATGGCTACATGATGGATCTGCAGAGGCCGACCCCGCCAGGTTCATCCACTTCATCCCCTGCCTCCCCGGCCACAGAGAGGCGGCAGCCCCCGAGCATCCCGAGCCAGCCTCAGTCCTCGGGCCCGTCCTCTGGCTCTGCCTCGGGTCCGGCCTCGGGCTCGGGGAGCTTCCTCAGCTCCTTCTCCAGCGTGGTGAAGAGTGCACAGATGGCCCAGAATGTGGCAGCTGCAGCGCATGCTAAATCAGCGGCAGCCGCGGCAGCTGAAGGTGCCTCTGCAGGAAGCGTTCAGCCAGCCAAGCCTGTGATACGCAAGCCTAAGATCCTGCTGGTGATTGATGATCAGCACACAGACTGGTGAGTGGAAGCTTTTAGGGTTGTAAGCGCGCGTGTGGGTTGATATTTGAGCAGAAAATATTTCACATCACAGCGCCTGCTCTCTGAAGTCTGAAATGACTCATCTGAGATCAGATTTAGTTCAGCAGATAATAAACTGAACTGTGACTTGTTTGTTTGTCAGTGTACCTGAACTGTTCCATGCCATTTAATCTTGCGCTTCCCTTAAAATCTCCACAGTGGATCATAAAACCCAATGATGTGTTAAGCCCACTCTGAGTGGAAATAACATCTCTAGTGCTGCGTGAAGTGGAGTAGTATCTGCAAATAGGACATGGCAGATGAAACTTGTTTAAACACAGTTAGTGCTCCTTTGATGTATCACCAGCTAGAAGCAAGCCTTGCAGCTTGAAAACGTATAAAAAGTTCAGCGACTTTACCCTGAAATGTGGCTTACACCTTTACATTGACTATTTGTTTGTTAAACCAAACCAGTATGTTAGCTTTCCATGTAATTAGAGAAAAAGTGTAAATGCTGCTCGTTGCCTCTGGCTCTCTGGACCCTTGCCCTTTGGCTGTGGGGCTTCGTCCAGGGTGTCCCTCCTTCCTCCTCTGGGGTCTGCGCGCGGTCACCATCAGGATGCGTGGCCTCAGGTCTTCTGAGCTCCTAATGGGCTGTGGATGGCCTGGATCCTTGAATCCTCCACTACTCGCCTCTGGATCGCCGGGGGCATGGTTGCAGTTTCTTGCCTTCATTATTGAGTACATTCCATGACAGAGGCGCATACACACATTACCACAAATAGCAGAACTGTGTGTGTATGTGTATATGCATATGCATATTTGTGTGTGTGTGTGTGTATCCACTTTTCCTTGATTTTTTTCCTCTCCTTTCTTCCCTTTGTTTCTCCTTTTTTCCCTTTTTCCTTTATTATATTTTATTTTTTTATTTTTTTATTTTTTTCTCTCCCCTCCTCCTCTTCCCTATTGCCTGTCATGCCTGGCATGAATAACCATAAAATAAATAAATAAAAATAAATAAATAAATAAACAAGAATAGCCTATAGAAACTAATAGAGCTGTTCTTGTAAAAGCAAATATGTTTGGTACATCAGTGCATTCAGATCACCATTCTGATTGCAGAGAGCTGCTGGACATGACAGGTTTAAAAAAAAAAAAGCTTCTCACTGTCGGTAAGCTAGTTAGCCACCAAATCTTTAGCATATTAAAAAAAGATGAGCTAAGATTTAAAAAGTTCAACTTTGAGGGCTAGTATTTATTTATTTATTTTTTTATCTCCTTCCAAATCAAAAGCATTCTTCTGGCTCAGTTTGAATGAAGTGAGACGTCTCACTGTTCACGATAAACGTCCTTGGTCTTAGTCGGCTTTTGCATTAGCGCTCTCTGCAGGAATTAAAATTGTCATGGTAACAAGAAAAGGAAAAGATGGAAAGCGACAGAAAAATAAGTGCACTATAATCAGAAGAAATGGGTTCATCTTTCACTCACAGCCCGTACACGGACGATGGAAGCCGACTTCAGCGGCCTTTCTGCTCCACATGTCGGAGGAATTGATCCCCTGAGCTGCAGTAAAGACACACAGCAGCCAGTTTATCGTGTTTGTCTTACGGAATCAATAAACCGCTCATCCAGTTCATGAATTGTTTTTCTGTTGCCTGACATTTGCTGGCAGATCGACCTTAGCCAGGCTGTTATTAGCCATTTCCAGCCGCTCGAGCTGCACCACAGAATTAGTGGGGATCATTATGCGCGGAGGCATCCTCTGCTGGGAAATCAGGTCGGGGTCTAAAAATGATCCCTAAATTAAAGCGCCCCACTGACAGCCGTGTCAAAAGCACCGAGATTGCTCTCAATTTCCCGCAATGCCGGGTGGCCTCTTTTCCTTAAGCCGGCTGGCTGAAATCCCAAGAGGACCCATTTCTCTTCACACCCTGGTGTTTCTAAAATGAGTTGTCAGGGGATCATCCACCCTCTGAGGCGTCAGGGCTCGTTCAGCCTCTCTGAAGGAGCATCCTCACTCTTTTTGAGAACAGCGGGGCTTTTTTTAATCACCAACTTGATAACTTAAATAAACAGAGGCTTTTTGTTGGGCCAGGACCAGGAAGAAATGTTCTGTGTGCTGTGCAGCGCACCTGAACAATATAAAGCAATCCAGTCTAAGCATCCTTGCAATAAACCTCACCTTTGAAAAGATTTTGATTATATGAGTCAATATTGACACAATAGTTTGCAGTGCTGTTGTACTGGATTGTATTATAGAGTATGTAATGGATTAAAATTTGTTGTCTGTGTTCCGCAGTTTTGCTTGCAAAAAATGTGCTTTGATTATTGTGCAGTGATTTTGTTAGATGCTTGAGCTTCAATGTGCACAGTGTGACACTGCAATGCTGAGTTTAAAGTCTACATAAGGACAAGCATCTTTGGCATCTTTGAGCAAAACCTCTGCAATAACTTGTCAGCATTTTTGCAGTTTAAGTGCTCTGAGGGGAAAACGACACATCTGCATCTCCTCTGGGCTGTTTTCACACTTTAGGAAATCTGACCAGAGGTGGGGGACTTTGGCGAATCACAGGTCTTTTCAGAAGGAGACGGCATTCCTATTGGTTGTTCTACAAATGCATATGTGTGAGGATGTCACTTCAGAGGGCAGAAAGTCTCATTGAGTGGCAGGAAAAGTTGATATCCCAGCAGTGGCAACACTTTTATCCAGAGTCTGAAAGAGAACTGGACCATAAACATACTAAAACACATCAAAATCAGTGAAGCGTGCTGGTAGAACTGGACTCAAGCCCGGTACCTGCGACAATAAAGGCATTCTATTCTATTCTATATTCAGAGAATGCCAAGCTGCCGATTTGCTTCATTGTCATCCTGTTCCTGAGTTCGCCACTGGGTGGCACTGTAGTTCACTTAAAGCCTCACAGAGACCTGCTCATCATTTCCCTCGATGCTTCGACGTTTCTGTGCAGAAGTGATGAGCTCTGACCAGCAGATGGTGTTATCTGATAGCTTCTAAATTTTATATGAAGCTTGTAGTCCGCACTTGTAGCGTTTGAGCCTACAGATGTTCTGTGTCAAAGCAGGGAATTAGTCTTCACACTGACATGATTTATGTACATGTGCATGCTAATTGGCTATGAGAGATGTTTTATTATGCGCTGATTTTGACTACAAAGGGGAAGGATGTCATATATAGTGTTGCAACTTAAACCGGGAGAAACAAATTCAGTTCATTTGTCACTCAGAGAAAGCCGCTGGTGTTTTGTTTCCTATCACTTTGATTTCATTCCAAACCAGCCTGACTGTGTGACCTCTCTCTGGAGATAAAGGGTACATCCTTGCCATTTAGATAAAAGACTGAAACCAATAAGGTTTCAAGGTGGAAGCAAGGACATAAGATTATTTTTAGACTCACTGAATACGCTTTTGACAACACTGGATCATTGCTGATATCCACCGTTGTTGCTAATGACAAGACTGAAACAGCACGGAGGTCACGACGCGTGGCTGTTAACTCGAGTCTCGGGCCACTTCAGCCAGCAGCTGAACAGTTAATGCTCAACTCTCAGATGCAGCTCATAAAAAAGACAAATATTTGGCTGCTGCTTTTGCAACATGTCTTCAACTCAATCCTGTCACTGTATTTCATCTATATGTATTGGGAAATAGATGTATTGTATGCTGCCTTGCTGTTGAAATCTCTAGGCTGCTCAAATAACAAAGTCAGGATAAGAGTTTCAGCTGTGCCGGCCAAATTTCTGATTTGCTTTATGACCCCTTAGTGACACCTGATGTACTGTTGATTTTTGTTTTTTAAGCCTCGGGAGTCCAACGGCCTTCCAGCAGTCACTGTCGAAATAGATGCAATGTGGTTTTCATGCATTTACATGGATAAACATTGAGCTTATCCTATCTGTGCTCATTTAACTGGGGCTGCAGCAGCCAACTGTTTTATGTGGAAGAAAATGTGATCGCTAACACTGCAAAAACACAACTTTAGTTCTTTGGCAGATGTCCAACAGATATCTATCCATCCATCCATCCATCCATCCATCCATCCATCCATCCATCCATCCATCCATCCATCCATCCATCCATCCATCCACTCACTTTCTTTTGCTTATTCCATTTTCCAATTCCTGATAGAGGGATCCAAGATAACCCCAGCCCAGATAAGATGTACAATCTCTCCAGGATTACTGGGTCTACGTACTTCAGGGTCTCCTCGCAGCTTGTCATGCCCCAAAGGAAGGCCTCCTAGAGGTATCTCAGTCAGATGTTCAAACCACCTTAATTGGCTCCTTTTGACATGAAGGAGCAGCAGCTCTACTCTAAGCTCTAATATTGCTAAAGTTCAGTCCAGAAGCCCTCGGAAGAAAAAGGCTTTGCAGGCTTTTGTGTCTTCTCTCTCATTCTTTCTGTCATTAACCAAAGCCTGTCATGGCCAAAGCTAAAGGTTGGAGTTGGGTGGATGATTGAAAGGTTGCAGATTGCCTGGTAAATTGAAAGCTTGTTTACTTCTCTGTTCACCAAAAGCACTTTTTTTTTTTCTGGCTTCCATCCAGCTATTTTCAATTTGGTGGCATCAGCAGAAATGAACATCCACTTTAGTCTGGCAGCACCTTGAGATCTTTCCCACTAAATATTAAACAGGATCAGAAACGAGGGACAATCTTGGCAGAGTCCAAAAAACCTTTTGAGCAAGTTTTTGAAATGCATCTCAGTCAGTACTCATCTCCTTAGAAAAAGTTCAACTTTAACTAGAAACACACTGAACAAAGTACCCAGCTGAACACAACCAGCGTAGACGATCAGGCTGCACGAAGAGCGATGCGTTCACGTGCAGCTTTTCTTACTGAATTACTGCTGGACTGCGATGTGTTTATCGACAGTTGGAAAAAGTGAATGAACCGCACGTTCATCGACCATCAATCCTTGAACCCAACTAAACAAAGCGACTGGTGCGAGCAAAGTAATCTGTGATTTCCACAACAGCTGCCTCACTGCGCTCCCCGAATCTGAGCCCCCGCAGACTATGCCATCTCCGGCTTGGCCCGTTTCAAAAGCGAAACTGATAAATCATTCATCCAGGCGTCCATATTTTCCAAATACGTTTAATATGATGCCAGACTCCAGCATGACATAAATAAATGACTTTAAAACAAGTTTGTGTAAAACCCTGCGGCCCACAAATGAAATGAAACTGTGGTTTTCATTCAGTTGTATAATGATACAGTAAAGCTCAAAAAGACCCGTTCAGATCTCTTTTCAGTTTAATAGGAACACCAGAACTTGTGCTGCGATTCCAGACAGGTTGCTCAGTAGCTTGTCCGGTCTTTCTGAGCAGCCCTGACTCGATCGCGCTGTGAACATATCGGGTGTCCGTTGATCCAGCCTTTGCTCCCTGGGGCTGAATTTCCTCCTGGGCATTCCAGCAGAGAGGCTGGGGTCTCTGGGGAAACCCTGCTCTGTCCTGACAGACTTGGCCTCCAGCAATGACTGATGCACAATAGCAGTACACAGCACTGAGAGCATCACCGCAACCACCAACAATCCCTCCTTTTCTGTCTCTCTCTCCCTCTCTTTCAGGCTGACTCGTAAGACGACGTGCCAAATAGCTGTCAGTCTGTTTGCACTGTGCTCTGAATGATATGAGCATCTGATTGCTCAATTCAGCCCCGCGCTGGCAAAGTGTTTACTGCTTCATGAGTAGCTGAGTACTATGAGAGCCCCTGGTTGTCCTGAGCCACATGAAGAGGATTTTAATTTCATGTTTTGTCTGCAGAAGACGCACGGAGGCCACACACTGGCACACAAAAAACTAAAAAAAAAAATCCTCTTGTGGCCTTTGTTAATCTATGCTTTGTCTCACAAAGAGGGCGAAAGTTCATAAACTGCAAAATGAAAGCATAAGCACGCCACTATTACAGTGTGCTGGAGCTGGTTTATGAAGGGCTTAAAAGGAGCCTTTAGGAGCTTTTGGTGAGCGTCTAGAAAATCTGAGGATCAGGCTTTTTCTACTTTTAGCACCAACACTGGAACATAAACATGTTCCAGTGTTGGTGCAGATGTCCACACTTTTTGTGCTTTAACTTGCCGGAAGAGCTGCTACTCCTTCACACTGAAAGTAGCCAGTTTAGATGGTGAGGTGAGGATCTGTGGTGCATGCCCATGTCAGGTGTTTCGGGCGTGTCCTTCTGGGAGAAGGCCCCGAGGTGGACCCGCGACACGCTAGAGAGAGATTATATTGCTTAGCTGGTTTAAGCTGCACACACACACACTAGAAGCAATTTGCTTGCAGCTGTTTCTAGAAGTTTTTCTCCTGAGTTTATTACAAACCTGCTGCATCAGACAAAATCAGGATCCTTCAATAAGCTTCTCCAAAAGCAAGAGAGCTGCATGTGCAGCTGTAACTTAATGAATTACTTATAGGGAATTTCCCAGACATGGTGTAACAGTTCTGCGGCGCTAGCTTGAAATGAAATAATGTGCATCACTTCAGAGAGGTGAGTCGCAGTCCATCACCTGCAGTTTAACACTTGTGTAGTCCCTTTACTGACGTCTGTATGGTTGCATTTCCCATCATGTGGCCTTTCTAATTATCAAAGTAACTATTGACCTAATTTCCTCAGTGAACTGCGAGGAACAATAACATAAATGTTATTATAAATGTTGAAGAAACCTGCAATCTTAATGTCTGAAAAGGTCAATCATAATGTAGTGATAGCGGCTGCCTAAATGGCAAATAATTCATCCCCACAGACAGTCTGCTCTTTATTTATTTATTCTGTTGCAGCCATTGCTCCTAGATTGTCACGGCTTCTAATGCAAGCATGGCTGATCATCTGTGCCCACTGAGATAGGTGCGACCTTTGCTCTAAGATCATTCACCTGCCTGTTCCCATAACTTCCTAGAGCGTAGTGTTGCAGCAGATGTGATAACCACGCACCGTGTCCAGATTCCGCTGCCTCCAAATGACCAAAGAAATCCGTTCTTGCTGGTTTAAGGATTAAGATATTGCGATGGTCTTACACCAGCCACGACACTGTCATGTATCGCTATTGCACAAACATAGCGCCTTTGTGGGAGTTCCTCCCACAGTGGATGTCTCTGGCGGCCCACTTTGCCCTGGTCACACACATGCACACAATCCAAAAAGTGAAAACAATAACAGCTCTGCTTCTGAAGCGAGCCAAAGCGGCACATTTCAGATTTTATCTTAAAAACATGTTACCACGGTATAGAAAATCTCCTTCACAAACAGAGCGGTATTAGCACAACATCAGCTTCGGTGGGAGTTCACACTAATAAAAGCAGTGATAACACATGCGTGACTCATGCGCCTCCTATGAGTGGTACACAAAAGAAGTAACTTATTCTCATGGTTTAAAAAAAGAAGCTGTCCGGCCTCATGGTGTTTATATAGTGGGTGTATGCACGATTGAGAGATGGAGAGCAAAGACCTCTTTGCGGAGTTTAATGTTTACATGTGATCACATGTGAAACGCTCCTTCAAACCAGAGGCCTGTAAATTAAATTGATCACCCAAAGTGACGACATGTTTCGCAATACCTTGAACACATAGCAGGCAGTTCAGCCTGCCTCGTGCTCTGAGGCAGCGGTGCTCCTGACTGACAGGGGGGCATTGCCTGCCTAGAATGTAGGTCAGTCACGTTGAAGAATCACAGCTTCCAAAAATTACAGAAAATGAGACAGCTTGGGACCCAAAACTATCAAGCCCAACAGCTGGGAGATGTTAGGAAAAAAAGATCCTCCTCAGTGACTGTAATGAACATTAATGAATGGAGCTAAGAGGACAGATGTGGGCAGATTAAAAACAAAGAAGGCGGACAGGCAGAGGAGGAAAGAGGCTTTTTGTTTTGTGGGAAAAAAAAAATGTTGCAAAAGGGAAATGTGTTTCAGTCTGAGGAGGTTGAAATCCCAAATAGCCTGTCCCAGTAACAGAAGGCCTCTAGCATGTAGCCCAGATCCTCAGCTACTCAAGGGTCCAGCCTGGAGCCTTTGACAGATTGTTAACAGTCCCGCGTGTGAGAGTTCAACAGCATCGCCCGTGGCTATAAAACAAAAACAATAACCCGATCAAATATCTGCACTTGAGAAAGGACAGCTTAAATACAGTGCCATCAAAAAGTATTTGCCCCCTTCTTGATTTCTTAGTTTTTTGCATATTTTGTCACACTTACATATTTCAGATCATCAAACCAATCTAAAGAAACAGCTGAGAAACAAAGTCAGTGACATCTATCAGACTGGAAAGGGTTACAAAGTCATTTCTAAGGCTTTGGGACTCCAGTGAAACATGAGAGCCGTTATCCACAAATGGAGAAAACCTGGAACAGCGGTGAAGCTTCCCAGGAGTGGCCGGCCTACCAGAATTACTCCAAGAGCGCATCAGTGACTCATCCAGGAGGTCACAGAAGAACCCAGAACAACATCTAAAGAACTGCAGGCCTCAGTTGCCTCAGTTAAGGTCAAAGTTCATGATTCAACAATAAGAAAGAGACTGGGCAAAAATGGCATCAGTGGGGGAGCTCAAAGGCGTTGGCACGTTTGCCAAAAACATCCTGATGGTCTCCAGGACTTCTGGGCAAATATTCTGTGGTCTGACGAGATGAATGTTGAACTTTTTGGAAGGTTTGAGTCCCGTTACATCTGCATAAACTAACACAGCATTGCATAAGAGAACAGCAGATCAACAGTCAAACATGGTGGTGTGATGGTCTGGAGCTGCTTTGCTGCTTCAGGACGACCTGCTGTAATTGATGGAACCATGAATCCCGAAGGAGATTGTCCTACCATCAGTTCATGTTCTGAAGCTCGAGAGCACTTGATCCAAAATGCAAGTCCACCTCTGAATGGCTCAAAAAACCAAAATGAAAGTTTTGGAGTGACCGAGTCAAAGTCTGGACTCTGACTGAGATGCTTTAGCCTGATCTTAAACAGGCCGATCATGCTCAAAAACCCTCCAGTGTGGCTGAATTAAACAATTCTGCCACACTGCAGTTCTTGCTGTCACAACCAGGTAATTATTTTTTTCACACAGGGCGGGTAGGTTTGGATAGCTTTGTTCCCTTAATAAATGAAATCATTTAAAAACTGCATTTTTTATTTACTCGGGTTATCTTTGTCTGATATTAAAATGTGTTTGATGATCTGAAACATTTAAGTGTGACAGATTGTGTGTCAAATAATCACTTATCAAAATATGGCAAGTTGAATGGTTAGAGTTTTCTCCCAACTCTACCGTTGTTGTAAGAGGCTAATGTTAGAGGCTAATGTTAGAGGCTAATGTAAAATTAGATTTTGAGAAGCAACCTGTTGAGGTAGGGTCTCAGTATCCCATAACCCAAGATGCACTGGCCAATTATGTATACAAGACAAACTGGACATATTTTTAATCACATTAATGTACTGCTACATATATTGATACTATCTAAATTCTGTCACACAAGAGCATAACGGCACCAAAAGAACTACAGTTTTTGCCTATGCTAGCATGATATTGGTGATACCGGGTCAGTTCTTGGGTCAGTCCACCATTTCGGTCTAGATTAAAAATTAAAACTAGATTAAAATATATTAACAACTGCTGAATGGATTATTAGTTTAAAGAGAAGAAATCCATGATGATTCCATGATGGTTCATTTTGCTACAACAACATGATTGACTGTTCTGGTTTTGAATGCAATATCTCTACATCAACTAGTGGATTACCAATAATTTTGGCACAAACATTCATGGCCCCCTGAGAATGAACTGTAATATTTTTAGGCATGCCTTCACTGCTCTTCTTGAAAATTTAAAATCAGTGACTTCTTTATGACCACATACCTGCAAAGCAAATGAAACTCGCAGCAACATCAGCTGAAGTTTGCGCACAAACAGTTTAAAAATATAGATGTCGCTTCTGAGCCTGAAAAAATGCCTCAAACCTGAAATTTTTTTAATGGTCTGCAGGGGGCGACTCCTCCGGGACCTCTGTTCCCTTGATCTGTGAACTCATTAAACATTTTCTTGCTGATTTCATTCACTAGTTTTAGGTCAGATAATAAATCATTAAATTAATTATATTTAAAAAAAACAGCTACAAGATCATAGTCTGATTGGTTTTGACTCAGCCCTGGTGTGACAGCATGTTGGAATGGCTAAACAACCAGTTTAACTGTGTATATTGTGCCTACAAATTAACTAAAGAGAAAAATGCAACAGTTTCAACTTTCCACTTTGGCTTTTCTGTAAACAAACAACATCTTAAAATAGCTCACAGAATCCACGTGTCTCTAAAGTCTAAATACTGCAAGTCTTATGGGAATCAAGATAACTCCTCCAGTAACTGGAACTAATTGTGTCAGACCTCAAGGAAACAGCTGCACCAGGGCCGGATGATTTCTCTATTTTTCCCGTTTGATTGTCACGTGACTTCTAAACTTTAGAGCAGCGTGAGCTCGCTGATCTGTTGAACTGAATGTAGCCACCACGCTTCATTTTTGCCTTTTTCCCTCTTTTTTTTTTTTTTGCAAACTCCTGCCACAAACACATGAGGAAAAGCAACACAAGCCTACTCATTCATTGTGTTCTGTTTATTAAAAGCACTTTATTTCACCCTTAGCCGAGGGATTGGGTTTACTTAAAGCCCTGCAAGGTCAGATTCTGTAATCATGGAAAATGTGAGTCATTATTTTGCCTACTTGCAAGGTATTTTGGAAGGTCTGTTGAAATTTCAGCTCTCTTTCTATCAAATAAACAGAAAGATATTTTAAGGTTGTTTTGACTGTTAGGAGTGTTTAGAGCACGTACACTGTACCGCAGGAGAGGAATCCACATGTTGAACAGTCCATATGACCTATAGTTAAATTCTGTATTGAAGTACAGTGATTTATACCCTCTATCTGTTGAAACCTGATTTCCATTGTAGAAATACCAAATGTGTATTAATAAATCATCTGATATGTATCAGAGACAAATCTTTTGTCATTTCTTTTACACGTTGTCTCTTTTTCATGTAGGTCGAAGTATTTCCGAGGGAAAAAGCTGAACGGAGAGTACGAGATCCGTGTGGAGCAGGTACAGTGTGTTTAATAATGAGATTCAGCCTGTTGATTGTTTTCAATTAATCATTTAAAGTTTGTGTTTTATGCATTCATTCATTCTTTAAATATTAATATTTTGGATCTTCACAGTTTTGTAGTCATGTCACAGGCTATGCGCCACTAGCTGTGTTCTTAGGAAATATTTTTAATAAATAATTTACATTTATTTAAGAATTTTTTTTGATTTTTAAGTGTGAAACTCAGAAATTAATAATAGTGTGGCATGTTTGGAAGGGTTGCCAGGAGAAAGCTTCTTTCTAAAAGAACAAACCACAACACATCAGCACAAAGACCTCATACCAACTCTAAAGCACGGTGGTGGAGGGGTGATGATTTGGGCTTGTTTTGTGGCCACAGGACCTGGACAGCCTGCAGTCACTGAGTCAACCATGAACTCCTCTGTCTGACAAATAAAGCTTGGGTCATGCAACAGGACAATGATCCCAAGCACAACAAATCTACAACAGAATGGCTGAGAAAGAAAATAATCAAGGTGCTGCAATGGCCCAAAGTCCAGACTTAACCCAACTGAAATGCTGTGGCGGGACCTTAACAGAGCTGAGCATGAACGAGAGTGGGCCAAAATTCTTCCATAGTGATGTGAGAGACTGTTTAAAGTCATACAGAAAATGATTGCTTCAAGCTATTGCTGCTAAAGGTGGTTCTACAAGCTACTGAATGACAGCACTGCACTGCACTGCACAGGGTCCTGGGAAAACTTTCTTTTCACATGACTGTACATCTCCACCCAGAATATTTTGGCAATGCATCAGTTGTCCATCATCGATAGCATTGTGGTAGCCTAGCCTTGAATGCTAGTACATTTATCTTACTCTGTGGCCAGATTGTGTGACTTGTGCTCGTGCTGTAAGGGTCAGTCGATGGCCACCGTGTGGAGACCACAACAGCATTTACACTCCTCTTATATCCAGCTTAGGCTGGCTCCAAAAGTGAGTCAGTAACTATAATCTTTCATATTAAAATGCCTAGCTGAACAGCATTGAAAAACATCTTTACTGTCCAATTCAAACGACTGCTTTGGTCTGTATGGCTAATTTACTCCTTCATAATAATTCAATTCAATTCAACTTTATTTGTATAGCGCCAATTCACAACAAACAGTCGCCTCAAGGCGCTTTGTATTGTA
>JAVDPK010000518.1:633140-648536 GCA_034780415.1 Cichlasoma orientale | reverse complement strand
CCCCCCCCCCGCCCCCCCCCCCCCCCCCCCCCCCCCCCCCCCCCCCCCCCCCCCAACACAGGCCAAAGTCGATCGCGACGACAGCATGCCTTCTGCATTACAAATACACAACAGTCGTAAATGCAGACAGAGCTGTCCCCCTTTCTGTGTAACTTCTTCATTGCAGTTAACGCTTACAGAGCCGGGAGTTGTAGATTGATTGCTCTCACTGGTGGGCTGAAATTAGAATTAATGCGCTGCTGCATCAAGTCAGCGATCATTCATCACAAGCCTCTGACTCATTTAATCATGAGACGCAGAAAAAAATGCCACAAAGGGGGGAAAAAAAAAAAGAAAAATCTACTCTAGTATCTGCCTCTGCTTTCTGTACAGTACTCTCATAATCCTAAAAACATTCTTGACAATATTCACAGTCGGGTTCACTAAGTTTTCTCCATCCGTCCAAATTGATCAGTTCAGTGACTAATGATGACTTTTGATTAAAAACTTCTAAAATATATGAGCATTAATGAGATTTACTAAATACCAAAAGCTCCTGTGGAGGCCAGTTATGACAAAGGCTCAGTAATAGCTATAAATTGTACAGATATTTTTACCCCAATGTTACTAGCAAGCACCACCATGGGCTAGTGGTCATATCTGACTAAGTAAGACAAAACAAAAAAAATGGCAGAGCTCAATTATGTCCCAAAGATGACCCCGTCTTCTGACCCCATATTTCTGTGAGTTGTTTTATCTCACGGTAGGTGGCCGGAGATAATTCGACCCACTGGCTCAGCCAATTTGTTATTTGAACACACGCCTGCTGTTTTACATTTAGACGCCGACTTGTGTTCATTCAGCGAGAGAGTGGTACATTCCACAGATCTTTGCAGCTTGTGGGATATCCATGTCCTACAATGGCTTTTGTTTGCCTTTGAGCGGCCTTGGATGCGTGCAGCCTTGTGGGGGTGCCAAGCTCGAAGCCTCCTCATTTGGCATCTCGTGCACCGGCAGTTTTACCACGTCGGCTTTACTTATTGACATTTTGAAAATTCTGACAGTTTGCTGCAAGAATTTTTTATTTTTTTTTAAAAAGTTCACCAGCTACAATCAATGCTGATCACAGACATAATGACACCCAACAAAAGGCTGCCAGACAAACTGCCTGTTTACTACCCACAAGTCATAAACACTGCAATTTACACAATTGGACAGATTAAACAGAACTGAAGAGGTCTGTTGTTTGTAAAAGAACAAGAGGCACTTCTGTAGGGTTGCCGGCTCATGTGTGGTTTGGGTCGTGCGGGGCAACATCTGCTGAGCAGGCGTATGACCTCAGCGCTGTCCACGCTCCTTTCTGCTGCAGTCATGGCAGCTCACAGGCAGTTGGCTGTATGTTATCCGTACCCTTTTTTGGCTTGTATTGGCCCGTGACACAGGGCATGTGGGGAGAGCTTTCAGAAGACGGATGATTTGGTGTGCAACTTGCTGCCTTCTGTTGCTCTGTTGCAGTTAGCATCTGCTGTACACTTCAGCCTTTAGTGCCGCAATGGATTATTTCACTGTAGCACAAGGTGGTAGCGATTAGCAACAAATACCTCTCTGTGGTGCATATGAATAGTCCACTGTACTTCAGACTTCTCAATTGCATCAGTATGCGATTCAACCAAGCTTATCGAGAATGACGAAAATATTTGCCCTGCAACTCCTGTGTGCTCCCCGTGTGCTGAATCAAATCACTTCTGACTGTAGTATAAAACTGAATAGCTCTGCCTCAAATAACCAAAACAATTCCCCACATGCCAGACTGTGTGGGACTAATGGAACTGCTGTATTTATGTAACATTTTCTATTCAGAGTTGCGTTTCATCCGGCTTTGGTTTGTCAAGGTTTTTCCTCATTGAAAGCGGAGATGTAAAGCAATAAAAGAAACATTTTGGACCAGAAAAATATCCATTCTCAGGTGAAAAGAAAGCACTACCTGGGGCGTGGGGTAGGGTGATTTTACCAATAGGGGAAGTGGCTGTTTGGACAGCCACTGGGGAACAAAAGTAAAAATAACTATCATTTGACCAGGACCAAGTTAAAAGAAATGTAAATGACATTTGTGGAGAGGAAGCTTGGAAATTTAGTTAGACTAGTTATGGCTCATGTCTACATAAACTGTTCTGAAGAACATTTATTTAGTTTTTAAATGTTTGCCTTCATGGATTCCCTGTAAAACCGGAATCTTTTCAACTGTTTCATGTTCTTCGTGTCTAATGACACTCCCACTGAATTCCTCCATCTTAGCTGAAATGCTCCAACTGACATTTCACGTTACAGCTCAACAACAATTTCGTTCTCATTTAACCTCCTTCAAGTTGTTTTTGCCAAAGGACAGAGGATTCTGTTTCCAGTCGGGACCAAACAAAAGACATCTTAACCACCTGAACCTCAGTGACCTTCCTCAGTCCAGATAAAAAACAAACAAAACAAAGATTCCAGGTGAGCTGCTCTCAGGTGGTGTTTACTGTGCTGTCCACGGGTTTATTGGCAAGGATGAGAGAGGGCACACAACACTGAAGTAGTGCCACTTGAATACCTCTTGTTGCCTTTCACCACAGTAGTATTTGCCTGGTATGAGACTTTGTCAGTTAGGAAGAAGCTATATTAGAAAGAAGAAATGTGTTTCAGATGGCTAGTTTGTTTGGATTACCGTCATAAAGTAGCAGTTAGCAGTGGGAGTGTCACTGAAATGGCAATTGCAGAAGTTCAAACAAGCTTAAATAAGCAAGATTTGTTGAGCTCAGCTTGAGCCACAGTTAAACTCAATTATAAGTCAAGTTTCTCCCCAAACAGGGTTCCTTCTAGCGGTTTGGCTGCAAACCATTCTTAATTCAGCCTGAATGCAGGTCAACAGATGAGAAGAATCAGCTCTGGAGGCAGTTGTTCTGTGTATCACTTCCTGTTTTCCTTTCCCAGGGCGAGAGCTGTTCCAAGACAAGTGTCTGAATGTGTTACCGTGATGGTAACCATGGCACTATGAAAAGCCTCCTGCCCTGGCTTCTGGGCCTGTGCCCTGTACCAGCTTCTTCATCCATTACTGCCCAGTGACACTGGCTGTTAGCGCTCCTCTTAAATGTAACCAGCCAATCAGAGACAGCGTGGAATTCTTGGCCTTTGCCAAAGTGTTGCCCACTCTGTGGTTTTATCAGGTCGTAGCACAAGCCACTGTAGGGCCCGGTGTTCGGGATGGGATTTGTTTAGAGGAAGCATGGGTGCACTGGTGCGTGCATGAGCATGGGAGTGTCATGCAGTCGCTGTGCGTTTGGGTGTGTTGTGCATTTAGGAGCCTTTCTTGGCACAGCATGTGCTGCAAAGCACACAGATGTTTCTTTTAGGAATGGGTATCAGTAAGAGAGGAGCCGAGAAAAGAACCAGAGCCAAGCACATGTCCTTGAGGCACACTGAGCATGAGTGGCGCCTCGTTGTCCCTGAAATAAGATTATGGCATTTACTCGCCCCCTGCTCTTCCTCTGAGTGCAAAACAATAAATAAAAAGAGGTGGGTGGTTTTTTTTTCTCCTCTCTCTCTCTCTCTTGGCAAAAAACAACAACAAAAAAACTGTTTTGTTATTTGGCACATTCTTTTCAAAGGCAGCTTACTCCCCCATACAAAGTTCACATGGGTCACAGCGCTAGATGAAAGGGAAATTAATCTTAGAGAGAATATTGCTGATAATATTCCCTTTTATGCAGATGAAAGCCCATGTGAATCGCAACAAAGCTTGATACTGTCTCACATGACAGACACAGCTCGAGGATGTGCAGATAGCAAATTGTTTAACTAGCAATGCAAATTAGCTGGAGCTTGTTTGAGGGTCGGGTCGGCCGGAGGAGCTGTCCATAGTGGCGTTTATGATGGCTGATCTGTACGAGATGTGCTGCGCTGCTTGTCTGAAGTGTGCTGCCCTCTCTTCATGCTGGTGCTTTTGCGAGGCTATAACAGCATTAGATATGCTCTTTGATGAACTGGATATAAGAGTTTGGAGCAAGTGTTTCACATAAAAATAAGAATAATCACCGACAACAAAAACTCCTGATAGTTTCTTGAAGCTTCTAGTGTAGGCATGAATGGTGTCCACTTCCTCTTTAAGACTGTAGCGCATCTACAGAACTGTACACCTGTATTTCTTTATATTTCTTTATATTGCATTTGTAATTTTTTTGTGGTCTTGAGCAATACTTTTCCCAGCCTTTCTGAAGGTCTTTCATATTTTTCTTTGGCTGCTTTTTTCACTCGTTTTCAGTGCAGCCCTGGCACTTGACCATTTTCACAGGAACGGGGTTTTTTTTGTTTGTTTGTTTGCTAAGTCACTTAACACTGACCTATGAATCATTCATAAAAAGGCGTCTAACTCAGACAACTGAGAAAAGAACCAATATTAAATTGTATCTTTAGTCACTTTCGGACTTCAACATTAGTGAAGCAGTGTGGGATCATCTTGACAGAGGACAGAGCAAATATGGACCTTCAAGCTCATGTCCCATTCTCTAGCAGAATATAATCAAATGAGGAGTGGCTCAAAAATTTTGCACAGTATTGGATCTCGTAAAGTTTGTTTTTTTTTTCTCTCTGTATTGGTCTCCACCGTCAGAGACCAGAGACCGGCCCTCTGGTCACAAACCTGTTTCTTTGATTAGCTGAATGCTATATGTCATTAGCCGTGTGCTGTGCATGTGTGCAGGGATTTATTCCAAAGGCCAGATTTCATTATGAGAAGGTGTTTTTCTCCCCTTGATGGTCCCTGGGAAATGTTTGAATAGTAAAAGTAAAAGCAGAATCTCAGCTTAAAATCATTAACACATGCTGCAAGAAATAGAACCAAAGTTTCTTTTTTTTTTAAATTATAGTAGTATCTTCAGATGTATCCCATTAGGTGCACTACATATTGATATAATTTCTGGGTCAGGCTCTCCAGCCAAAAGTTGTGGGTTTTTTTTGTCTTGTCCTGATTCTGTAGTCACACGGCAGTAAAAGCACAGCAGATAAACAAAAACTCTTGGCTCTCTGTTTGACACTTCTGTGGACGGTGCTTTCGCTTGGTTATAGTTTCTTCAGGACACAGTTCATATTTACACACTGAGTCACTGAGCTGAGCTGGCTCAGGATTAGCATACCAGGAAATGCAGCCACGTTCTCTGTGAAATGTTGCGCTTGGTAGTCGACCACGTCACTTCAGATCGACTTTGTTTTTCCACAGAGAGCGGGCTACTTGTTTAGAACCCATTAAATCCACTACTTTAGTGTCATGTCTCATACTTTAAACTGATGTGACGAGTAGCAAATGGCAGGGTTTCATGGCTGAGGTCAACTGGCTGCTGTTTAGTGTCCCTCCAGGGGCGTTCTGTACCTGCGACAGATGGAGGTTTACGGTGACACAGCTTGACACACTTTTCCTCTGAGGGAAAGTGGAGAGCATGTTCAGAGTGAGGAATGAGGTCTGACAGAAAGGCTGAGTTTTGTTCTAGAGCTGTTTCTTCAGGGCTGCAACCATGACATGGTTACGTTAGCTTACTGTTGTTTTTACAATACAATACAGCCTTTTATAACCCTTTGCAGTAGTTGCGGGGCACCATTGACGTGTATATGATGTATTTGGGTGAGAGGGTACAGCTGGGGAGTTATCAGCGAATCAGCTACCTAGCTAGCATCAGTAATTCATTGCGATTAAAAGTTGCTAGTAAGGGGTCAAAAGTGTGCCAAGAAAATATCCCGCACGCTGTTACACCAGCAGCAGCCTGAGCTGTTGCAACAAGGCAGGCTTTCATGTTGTTTATGCCTAATTCTGACCCTACCATGAGGCTATGAGGTCACAGAGATCTGTAAAAAAAAAATTTCAAAACAAGACAATAAAAATTGACACCAATGGATGTGTGATGCTCTGGATGGCTTTTACTTTGAAAAGACTCTGTGGGGATTTTATGAAATGATTGCCTGCCCTATAGTCCCTCTCACTGGGTTGCGCTGAGAGGATAAGGTTGCAAAATTTCTCATGAGGAATGATAATTGGTTGGTTTGGGCACATGTGAATCAGAGGCACAGTAGGGCCAGAGCCATTGAGTAACTTTTTCCGTCATGCTATTTTAATTTCAAGTGAAGGAATAAATCTGTATTTTGTTATTTTGTTGCATTTCATTGTTTTATTCACACAACACTCATCTTCCAGTTGGTTTCTACACCTGTGTAAATCGTAGCCTCAGTTTCCTGTTCTTAGCTGACATGAGTGGCACCCGCTGTGGACTTGTGCTGCTTTAAAGCCATAATGCTGGCACAGTTACCCTCATAGAATTCAGCCTGATTTTCCACAGCTCCACCCAGCGCAGCCTGCATACCTGCTGAGCTGCGTGGAGCTTGCTTGGGGAAAGGCAAGTCTGATGTACCCCGAAGTACAACCAGCATCGCTGACTGGTGCTGTCAGAAGGCTCACGCTGGAGTCAGTTCCTATTTCCCAATCGCTGTTTAGCTGTAAAAAAAAAAAAGCTTCCTATTTTGATCATTTCTTTGTTAAACATCAAGAAATCCTTTGTAGAAACTTGGTCATTAATCTGACGGAATGACTCTTTGAAAAAATGTGAAATTTGGTCAATAGCAGTAAACATGAAGAGATTTATGGACTGTGCTGCAATCAGCACAAGGAAATTTGAATTGCCCCTCTCTAGTCCCGTCCATGCACAAAGTTCATTCCCAGAACTCGACTGTCGCCCTTCCTTTCGAGTATTTCTGGAAGTTTGACAGAATCAAACAAGGGCCTTGTGAAAGGCAGCCTTTCACAAGGCCCTCACTGTCCAGGAGGCCACTGACTGAGAATAACTCAATTAGCCTTCTCTCACCAGCTCGCTCTGTCACTCTGACTCTTGTCTTTTGCTCTCTTCTGTCCAAGTCCAGAAATGATAAATAAGAAGTGAAAGCGTGTGTTGTAGCACCATCTTGGTGGGTGTAGGTACTTTTCAGGAGTCAAAAACAACAATAAAGCATTTGACTAAATGTATTTCTGTCTGCGAGCTGGAAGAAATATGAGCACTCTGTTAGACAATTCTATTACTGTATTCATATTTGACTTCATGCAGCATGTTGTTGACATTAACATATGATCCTAACACGCCTCGTCTTTGTTACCCCTAGGCAGAGTTCTCAGAGATCAACTTGGCTTCCTACGTTAACTCTGGATGTATGGTGGACATGCAGGTCAATAAAGGTGGCACCAAAGTCATCAGGTAAGATGCTCAAAGAGAAGTTGTAGTGCTTTGAGGCACTGCGCCACATAATGTGTGATCTGCTACAGGGAGCCTGCACACTTCTTTTCTCTCAGTGCTGTCTGAAAAAAAAAATTATCAGTTACACTCTGCAAAATCAACGCAGTAATGCGATTAAGCCTTTGAAAAAGCTAAAAACGGCTTGCTTGCTAATTTTTAACCTTGCAGGAAAATTTGTGTGACAGTGGGAAATTTTTTTTAATCTTGTCACCATGGTCACAGTTTTCATATGCATTTGAGCCCTCTTTTATCTCCGGTTCTCACAGTGTCACCGTGAGGTTTTTACCCTTGCAAATGCATGTTAAACAAGCAGGAGCTATAAATATGAATTAGAACTCTGGCAAAACTGATAGTTGCTATTAATCTACTTGCTCTAATCTTTGCATAAGTATTTCCAAATAACACGCAGGCTTCACGTTGCTTCACAATTACATTGTTTAGGCTAATATGAAAAACACCTTAATAGGAAATTTATAGAAATAATAGAACTTAAACAGTCAAATGACAAGTACCTGACTGATTTATTGGCAGTCTGATATTATTGTCTGTTATTAGCTATAAGTTGGTATCGGTATTTATAAGTGAAATAAATCAATGAATTTTATAAATGAAAATGAAAAAAGTAAAGCTGAGATGGGAGAAACACCCTTCAGCTATGTTATTGGTTATTATAACCCATGGTATTACGTTATTGGAGTATTGACATTGCAAAGTCTGTCCACTAGAGGGCACTCTGCAAATTCCCTGTGGGCATCACACGCGTTTGGAAAACCACAAACAAGGCAGAGTGTAAATGAGTAAACAAATAACTACCCATAAAAGATGTTGAGGAAATATGTTTATGTTTCATATGTCTGATAGAAAGAAAATATCAGCTGATACGTCAGAGTATTGAATTTTTAAATTCCCGAATATCGGTATGGGCAGCAGGGTGGCGTGGTGGTTAGCACTGTTGCCTCACAGCTAGAACCTCTCTGTGTGGAGTTTGCATGTTCTTTCCGTGTTTGCGTGGGTTTTCTCCATGTACTCTGTTTCCTCCCACAGTCCAAAGACATGCAGTTACTGAGGTTACATTAATTGGTGATTTTAAATTGCCCATAGGTGTGAATGTGAGTGTGAATGGTTGTCTGTTTCTCTGTGTTAGCCCTGCGATAGGCTCGCGTCCTGTACAGGGGGTACCCTGGCTCTTATCCTACGACAGCTGGGATAGGCTCCAGCCCCCCTGCGACCCTGAACAGGATAAGCAGAAGAGGATGGATGGATGGAATATCGGTATTGGTATTGGTCTTAAAAAGCCTATATCAGTTGGACTCACTGACTCGATGTTATTCACTCTAACTTAAATGTTTGCGGAGGTAAAAATGTTACACATTCTTACGTAAAGGAATTACCATGTCCCTAATTCCTCTTTATACTTTTTTTGCTTCCTGTTTTTTATATGTGGATTGAGTCAACCTTGTGACGTCACTACAAATAATTCTAACGTGTTTGCTACGAGTGCTGAAAATGCAGATCATAATCAATTTGGTTTTATTTGTATAGCTCCTAATTGTAGCATAAGTCACGTCAGGCCATTGTATTGCCTGCTATCAGACACAGTCGTCAGCTTATTTCACTCTCCCTTATAACACTGCCATTTCCAGGTGGGAGGGGCTTCCGTCTTTCCAAGCTAACCTCTAGAGACCAGTGTGTATGACCCTAAATGCAACTTAATTTTAAGTTAAGTAATTTTACTGATGTGTAGCCACGGTTACATACGTGCATTTATATGGTTGCCATTGTTGATATTACACCTCCTTCTGCTCCTTCCTTTTCTGTTGTTACTCCTCCTTAGTTCCAGCCTTGATGGCTTTGATTGGCTAATCATTAGTCTTCCTTAAGTAATCATTGGATCAATCAGTAGAGTGGTCGGAATTAATGGTCTGGACTCAAGCAGTGTACTTTACAGAGTAAGTAAAAACTTTACTTTTACCATGGATTTTATTTATTTATTTATTTATTTTTAGCAAACTAACTACTGTTTCCAGCCCAAAGTACAACAAACCAAAATGTAAGTACTTCCTGTCCTGCTCCAAGCTGCACAGAGTAACAATCAGCTACCAACTAGAGAAGAAGAATTAATATTTAGCCACATAGAGCAAAATACCAGTTGGTGGAGACCAAAAGGGAGCTAAAATAAAGATAATAGTTATAAGCAGTATTGACAATAACAATAACTTGTGATAGCTATGGAAACTCAGACAATGAAATAACATAGTTGCCATAATGCGATCAGCCAAATTCATCAATAACTTTGTTTGTACTGTTTTATAAATAACACAAGAGCATGTGTGTGACAAGAGAATCTGTAAGCTTAACTCACAAAATCATCCGAAAAGAATAATTACACAGATTTCATTGTTACATATCATGGTGAGGGTCCACATATGTTACATCATGAACGTCACGTGACATTGTTGTAACCATAAACCTTCCTAAATATTTTTGTGCATGCGTGCCATTTATTGCAGGTCTGTTTCCGTCCAGTTTGGGGAATGATCAGTTAATTCTGTGTTTTTGGCCTCAGCTCCTCACAGCCTGACTGTGTATTAGAAATCAAGTGGGACTTATTGCCGACCGACGGTACTAATGTTGCTGATGTTACAATGCAACCTGTTGTCAGAGTTGACACTGAGGTTATTGTGGGGGTGGAATATTTTTGATGATGCTGCTGTAAGGATAGAGCAGACAAATTGGTTGCAGATGGTTTGGTTGCCTGCTGCCTCTCTCACAAACACTGACATTCACTGCCAGATTGTTTGGGTTTAGCTTATCATTTATTAGTCTGAACTTGACCCTATATAGTATAATGATTGTTCTAAGCAGGCAGGCTGATTGGCTGAAGGTTCCATCAGTGATCAGAGTTTCTCACATAGTAGCACTGAAGGGTTCTTTGGATAATGAAACCGTGTGAACTGATTAAAGTCTGAGCTTTACATAGATCATAGCCAGTGAAAGCTAGGTGTATCTCATGCTTGCCATGTGTGCTGTGCATGAAGAAATTAAATAAATAAAATAAAAAAAAGAAATTGAAATACAAATTTACAAATCATATATTAATTCATTATAATGCTGTGCAAAAGTCTTGAGCTTGTTAAGGCCTTGGCCACATATTGACTTTTATGCTTGTAAGAACTGCACAGACTGTATATTTGTGCATGTTTCAATAATAATTGCTGCACCTATTTCCCATTTTCCTAGACAAGTATAAAGACAAGGGGGACAGCTTGAGACTTTTGTACAGTTTTGAATAAGCAGTAGATGATTCATGGGTGGACCTGAGGCTCTGTGCCTTTGTGGTAAAACAAGGCAAATTAGACATGAGTGCCCATGAAAATAGAACAAGTTAGTTAGTTTATTCATTTATTTATTTATTTAGCTTTTTAAAACAATATTTTCAAATAGAATTATAAATTACAGAATTTACTTAAAAATTCCTTCTTGTTACTTTTTATTCCATCTTGTGTTTGAACCCCTCTTTTCTTTTTGCTTGATATTTTGGTAGATTCATGTTTGATGTTTGTATTTCCTGGTGTTTATTGTAGTATGTGTGTATGTTATGTAGATTTAGACGTTGCTGATTGAATATGTATTATTGGAAATTTTTTATATATATATGGGTAGTGACTGAAAGAACGAGATCATGAAACGAGCTTCCTCCAAAGGGTGGCTGGCCTCTCCCTTAGTGATAGGGTGAGGGATGCGGCCATTCAGGACGGGCTCAGAGTAGAGCCGCTGCTCCTCCACATCGAAAGGAGCCAGTTGAGGTGGTGCGGGCATCTGACTAGGATGCCTCTTGGGTGAGATTTTCCGGGCATGTCCTACAAGGAGGAGGCCCCGGGGCAGACCTAGGGCACGCTGGAGAGATTATATCTCTCGGCCGGCCTGGGAATGCCTCGGTGTCCTCCTGGATGAGCTGGAGGAGGTGGCTGAGGAGAGGGAGGTCTGGGCTTCTCTGCTTAGGCTGCTGCCCCCAAGACCCAGCCCTGGATAAGCAGAAAAAATAAATAAATAATAATAAAAAAAAAAAAAATAAAAAAAAATAAAAAAATATATATATATGGCTACATCTGCTCTTAAATTGCATTATTAGTAATATGTAGAATTTAGGGGTTAAAAAAAGTGCTTTTTGAAGTTTAGAGGGGGAATCAGTCCGATTGAGCTGAGACCCAAAGACTGAAACCCGACAGACTTTAAACAAAGACTGCACTGAACATACAAAGTATCTGCTGAGGTCTGTGGGATGAAGATTTCAGGCAGTGATCGATTCCATATGCCTTTCCATTAGGGTTGGACACTGTGTGCAAAATAGCCTTTAGCTCTGACGCAGTTATTTGTATCTTGATGCAAATCTACGCATATTAACACAGAGAGCCGGCGAGTAACTGTCCACATACTTACGGTCTGAACTCTGTACATATCACCATGCACGACGTGCAACGTGGCACACGCCGTGCAGGCTACAGTAGAGCAGAGTGACACACCACAAGGTACAGTAGTTCTGGCATGTTATTCCCTGCTGCTCTGCTGTAGTCAGCCCTTTGGCTTCTCTGCTCCCTGCTGCCAAAACCTCTAGCCAGGCCGCTCGGCTCAAAGTGGGAACACTGGTCTGGCTGATCACGGCAGCCAAAGTTTGATAAGCCACAGAGCAGCGTTCCTCTCTCTCGCAGCGCTCCTCCTGTGGTTAATAAAAGCAGATGATTCATTAGTGGTAATTAATGTCGGGCAGTGGGGACGTTAACTGTTGGCGATTGATTATTTTATTGAGCTTGTTTTACTGTTGCACTCGCTGGAAGTCGTTTGGGGTTGCGGCCAGATGCTCAGATGTACAATCAGACTGGACGTGGAGGATTGAAACTCTTGGTGTGTTGGTGTGTAATACTAAATCTCACTAGTGAAGCACTTCAACTGGCCTTTTACATGAAGCACACAGGTGGCTGTTGTGTACTACTTCTACATATGTGCATCTCAAAGGCTTTTAGAGACTTGATACATTATTTTTCAAAATGAGATTTAGCTGAAATTTCAATTTTGAGTTCTGTTCGGGATTTCTGATGGATTATGTATCAATTAAATTTAGGAATAAGATGCATTCACTGCAATTTTGAATGTTTGTTTTTAACTAATAGCGAGTATGAGCTCATAACGGCATCACCACGATAAGTAACATGTTTGTATAATAAGAAAGAATGTTTATAATATGGCTTCTTAGCTTGATGTGCACCAACAGGACTTGTTTCTGTACAACGAGGAGATGGTGGGGACAGAATAGCAATGAGGAGCTGAATAAGATTTGAACTTATTGACCGGACTTGCAGCTTATAAGGGACCGTAAAGCTACAGGCACGCTACGGAAAGGAGTGGTTGGAGTCTGTGGCATGACCAAAATCATTTCACCCGAATGCAATGAACTTGCATTGCCTTTGAAATGGTTGCTCCAAAGACAGAGACTAGGTCTGCAACCGCTCACAGTCGGACGCCGTTCTCAAAGTGAATTTGGTGCATCAAGACGGTGATAATAATAGTAAGATGGAGTCATCAGTTTGTGATTGAATGGGGTCTGTGCAAGCAAGCTGTGATGATACAGTGATTAGTTGCTATAAATCAGCGAAAATTTAAAACCTGTTGATGTCTGCATACACAGAAATTAAACAAAAATTCACAATAACTGCTTATAATCAGAACCTCATGGATCTGACAGAGAAATTCAGGAATTTGTTTTTACTGTAGCGTGACAGATCCATTATAGAGCAGCGGGTCGGTACCGTTGCTTTCTGTACCAGCCAAACCAGTAAAAGTGAATCTTTCCTAAAGAGTCACCTGACTGTGCTGACTGCTCAGCCATGCGCAGTTTGTGGAAGCTGGATAGCAGCTGTAAAGTTCACGTTTCCTACTCACCAAAAATACGTAAGTTAAAAGTTTTTGTCATTAAATCAGCTTAAAACAACATCAGTCTCACCCCTGCGTGTTTTTATTTTTCAGGGATGCAGTCCTGAAAAATGTGCCTATTCCTTGTCCCACCTACTTTGCTATGATTGGTCGAACCTTCTTTAACCGCCATCAGTGGGCAGAACTCCACACTTGTTTGAACTGCAGAGCAAATCAAGGATTCAGGTGGTGATGCAGAGGTCTGGAAAACAAGCCAACTTGTATTTTAGGATTACTTAAAGATGCCAAACATCTTAAAAACTAAAGAAAGGTGCTGGAGGCACTTTTAAGTCATCAATGACTCCACGAGGTACCAAGCTGAAGTTAAAATGAGCTGATTTAGAGGATGCAGGATGTCCTGTTGTTGTTCATCGCCAGGAGCCAAATTGAGGGCAGTCGGAGGTAAACACGAGTCAAGTTATCATTTTCTGTGAATGAAATTAACGGACAGGGTTTGAGGTAATGATCTGAATTTGTTTCAACAAATCTTCCCGTCAGTTGGGAGTTTTTTTTTTTTATTGGATGTGTGTGGGGTTCCCAAATGGCTGAATTGGATTGTGACATTCCTCACCATTCTCAACCCCACAGATGGGCAGAGGGAGGGAGGCTGCCAGATTACATTAGCAGATCCTTGTCCCCCCCTGCCCTACTTGCCCCCCCCCCACCCCCCCACACACACACACACACACTTTAATTTTCTATGCTGAAAGCCACCAGCCAAAGAGGGCCACCCGCTCTCCTTCTGAATCCCTCCTTCACATACAACAAGACTCTCCTCCTTTGGTTACCTCAGGTGACAATTTACAAGTTAGACCACACAGAGACTGTTCACACACACCTACACACACACGCACACACACACTCGCTAGCAAAGAATCCTTAACCCCCCCCTCCCTTCCCTTGACCCCCTTAAAAACCTATTTTAATCAGGGAAGGAACTGTCTGCCTGGAGCAGCCTGAACACTTAATACCTCAAACAGGTTCATCTTGTTACCGAGCAAATAAATCCCGCTCACAGACACGCTCAGTTCAGACATGGCTTTAGGAGGCCTGAGGGTGGTTTCTTTTGACTGCAGTGAAAGCACGCAGCGGCTGTGAGGCCCGCTCAGCCATCTCTGCTTTTGTAATATAGCCATGAATACAAATGGCCCCGCTAATTCACTCAAACTCCTAACAACGCTCATTTCCCTTTCTGCCAGAGGTCATTTGGCGCCGTATTGCTCTTGCAGCTCCTTTGCTCATTACATCTGCCTCCCATGGGACTCTTCCTAATCCTCAACATAATCATTGTTAAGCAACTAAACATTCTCAAACTTGCGCCGCGCTTCAGTTCCGCCCACTCCTGTTTAGATTTAGCATGTGTGAAGCTTTATTTTTGTTGTTAGGCCCTGTTCTTTTTTGTTGTTTTCTGTGTGACCTCAGTGCGGTGTCAAGATCAGCCCTGGATTGCGAGCTCAGCTGGAGGCAATCCAGACCTCTGGCAGCCCTGACAGCAGCTTCCCAGGATCTGAGATGTTGCCAGGTCGCTCTGGTGCCACCAGGCCTGGAGCCACAGCCGCAACCACAAGGAGCCCTAGATCCAGACTTGGGGACTGCAACGAGACGCTAGGCTACAGGCAGAGACTGTACACAGAGAGGGAAATAAGAGTTCTTCAGAGCCTTTGGATATGGTAGTTTGATGTGTACTGTCCTCCACCACCATAACTATAACTGAGTGTGCTGTTCTTTAGTAGAATAGTGATCTTCTAAAACTCACTCACCTTCATAGACCTTTCCTGTCTGCCTTTCGGTGCTGTGCTTTGGGGCAGTGGATTCTGCAACAGTTTGCTGCTATCAATACTAAAGAGAGCTGTGAGATTGAATGGTAAAATTCTCCATGAAACATTTTATTAGAAAATAATTAAATTGTGCATATAAGTTACAGCTCATGTAAACCGTATGATCACTAAGGTGTCAAGCTAACTGTGTCTTATAGTATTTAACGTAAGCTAGCTGGCTCCCAGCTCCAACGCCATACTAATCTATAGACTGTATATAAAAGATGGACCCGACAGCCTCGACAGCAGCTGTTGAAGTCTTGAGTTTACCATTTTGGCCATGCCTCTAATTCTTAATATAACTTAAATGGGCGAGGTACAGAGCACATCCG
>JAVDPK010000518.1:611022-633130 GCA_034780415.1 Cichlasoma orientale | reverse complement strand
AAAAACACCCCCCCCCCCCCCCCCACAGCAGTCATGAAGTGGGAAATAAGCTCAAGCATTTCCTTAAAGCTGTAATCATGTTCATTTGTACTGAGAAGGCTGGCATTTTAACATGGGTATCTATATGAGCTGGCTCATAGAGGCAGCCTCATGTAACCGGACGACTTCGCCGTCTTCATTTTTTCCTCCTCAGAGGTTGCCGGGGCAGAAAAATGAAGACAGATGTAAGTGCCGTATCTTCCTCTCTTATAACTTTCTGGAGAGAAAAAAAAAAAAAATTCCCACATAACAAAAAGTGAGTCCCCATTTAGAGTTTGTTTTTGCTCGAGAGTATGTCCTCCTGACAGGAAAGCACAGACTTCTCTCTCTCTAAGGTGCATTTCCTTCTGATGACAGAGAGCCAGCACGGCACAATGCGCCATTGTGTGCGAGCGCCGTGCTGATCCTCGGTATGTACTGTTTGACATTTGTGGCATTCCCGTCGACTTCTACCCCGATTATGCTTATCAATGAGAGACAGACTGATGGTGGAAGATAAGGCCCGTACCAGCTTTTGACTCAGCCACAGGGCCGTTACGAGAACAAATGTTCCCCACAATTCAGACATCCCTTTGGAGCCTATTAGAAGGTCAGAGATTCTGTTTGATAAATGGATCTGGAGACCAAATGGCAGCATATTGTCCTGAGTTTTGAATACTTTCCTGCTCAAAGAATGCTGATGAAAACATCCTGTTGGCACCGTTGTATGATATATTTTATGATGGGCTGTATATTCATAACCACTGTAAAGCGGGGTGTTCAGTTTTTGTCACCCACTCCAAAGGGAAATATTTGGCTGTTGAACTGCTAAACGTTCCCCTCTGTTCCCCATCCAGCTGCTGACCCAGTCTGCCGGGTGTTTTGTGCTGGAGGAGCAGTGTACAGTGGGTCAGTCGGAGAGCTTTCGCAGGTTGAGAGCTTTAAGACTTAACCAAAATATTAAAATCGAAACCTGTAAAGTCAAAGCAACAAGCGGTGATGGTTGAAGTCGCCCGCAGAGCTGGGGGAAACTGCAGAGTCAGGCGGGTTTTCTCTGTGGGTTCATCTCTGGGAGCAGCTGCATTCACAAGCAGGGAGTCACGAGATCGACTGCTGACATAAAATAGTGATAGTTGCAGCTTTAAACATTTTCTATGACTTATAATCAGCACTATTTTAGCTCATGCTCACACAAAGCTGCTGCTGTGTAGTGACACCCTCTTTTTTCAAGGGTTTATTTGAACTGATTGTAAGAATGAACATATTTATATTGGACATTTATTTTTTCCATTTTCTATGTCTATATGAGGGAGCAGAGTTTAGAATCACCAGTTAACCCTAACATGTATCGGAGTCCCGGGAGGAAGCCCACCGACAAGGAGTACATGCAGGCTCCACACAGAGAGACCCCAGTCAGTCCCTCTCTGGCTTAATACATAAGTCCTGTGTTATGAGTGTGCTAATGGATCCTTTCTGTCCTCACGTCCTAATCTATATCTGTGCTATCCCCCATCAGAGCCTCTTATCGGCCTTTTATTGAGCCGTAACCCATTCAAAGGGCACATTAGCATATCGCCTATGAAGTGGTGTCTCTCGGGCCCGAGCGATTCGGATCGAAAACATAAATGTGCTGCTTCGGGGTTAATCCATGACTCGCGGAGGGGGTGGGCAGTGCTTCAACAGAACGAGTTCGGGTGAAGAGACGTGAAAACAAAGTTAATGGGTGACAAACTTCAGTAATGCTGTGCTGCTACAGGGCACTGCCTCCATTAACTCTCTCACTGTGCTGAGCGACTGCTGCATCTGGCCATTCTGTAGTCATGAAGTAGCAAGGAGGTTCAGTCTGTCATATACATGCATGCTCTTTTTATTCCTCTTCATGTTACTGTCAAAGAACTGTTCGTGCCCAGTGCCAAGATCTAACATTAGGAGAGAGTGTGTGTGTGTGTGTGTGTGTGTGTGTGTGTCTGCAGCACTGATCAGCAGCTCTACATGTTGTTTTAGGCTAATAAGGTGTATCTTGGTGAAAGTGTTCATGCACAGTTGCAACCCGAATGTAGTTTGCTTGAAACAGCTTGGTCCGTGTTTATCAGGAAGCAGTTGAGTCTGGTTTGGTTCTGGAGCCTCAATAAACAGCTCCATCCAGTATAAATAGCAGAGCCTTTGGTCTGTTGCCACTGTGGCTGAGTGCAGCAGCCGAGTGAAACAGCTGTAGTTGCTCTGTCGCTGAGACCAGATCACTCCTCAGCCATGCTCCCAGTCTTGTCCATGTAGTCTAACACAAGCAACTTTTGGGTACCAGAGCCTGTTGGAGGGCCTAGCTGCAATTTAAGCCCACAAGCTGCACCCCGCATGTACCTGTGTCTAAATCTTCTCTTTTTGTATTCTGATTTTGTATTCTGATTTAATAAGTATCAGTTTTAGCAGTTCATAAGGGGAATGTACCGTAATACAAAAGGTGTCTCCCATGGCAACAAACCCACAAAAGAGTTTTCCAACTCCGAAGTTTCCATCAGCTTTGTAGCGCTCTGATGTTTTCGTTTTATGCCCCACACCTTTGTTTGGGTTTAGTCTCACCACTCTCATCAGCTTGGTTTCCACCTGCAGCGGGCCAATGCTTCCTTTAGAAAAATCATGTCAAAGCATGTCAGATTTGATACTTATTGTGGAAACAAGTGTGTCGCTCTAAATCGGCATATACATTACCGGGTTTTAACCAATCCCAGGGTGTCAAATACTGCTTTTGTCAAAGCCAGTGGCATCAGCGGAGTTCTGGAAATAGATGGTTCTTTCACGACCAACTCAGCAAATATGGACCCTTTTAAAGGTCTTGTGTGACACGCAAATGTGCACAAGCAGACTTCACTGTATGACTGAGATAAAGTTTAGTATCGGCTGGTATTTGCCAACATATCGGTATTGGCTTTTATAGCGTCTGATGAGTGAATGAAAACTGAAAAGTAAAGAAGAGACAGGAGAAACACCCCTCAACCATGTTATGAGTGTTGAGGTTGCACAGTTTGTCCACCAGAGGGCACTCTCCAACTTCCCTGTGGCAACGTGTTCGGAACGCAGCAAACACAATAACTCGCTGATCCAAGCAGAGTTGGGCAGATCGTAAATTAGTATTCCGTGGCTTTTTGTGACAATAAAACAAGTTTTTAAACTGCACTGTTATAGTAAGGACTTAGAAATAACTACACATAACAAATGTTAAGGAAATCTGTTTATTTTTTGTGCATCCAAAAGGGAAAAAAATATCGACCTATATATCTGCTTTATCAACTAAATATCGGTATCTGTATTGGTCTTAAAAATCCTGTGTTGGTCGGGCTAGAATACATTTTACATCAGTGTAACAAATGACAGGAACAGCTTTACAAAACCATACCTGAAAAAGTTTTCAGGTAAATAAAAAAGTTAAAGTCAAGGTGAATTCCCATTCTTACTATGAAATGCAGGCTAGTTTAAAGGAGGCCTTCAGGTGGGTGATGGGCCACTTGGCCCTGGTCCCAGAACAGTTTGTAAAGGAAGGATTAGGCTGGGTTAATTGGATAGATGGTCCAAAAAGATTAGGTGCTGTAAGGAGCATTTCTTCACCGCTTCAGGTCGACGCACTGAATAAAGGAGCGCCTGACTATAAACACAGGGCCCAGATATAGTGTGGTAATAATGTGCAGACACAGCTGTCAGTCTGGATGAAGGCAGTGTACTGGAGATGCTTTCCCTTAGCACTAATTACAGCTGGTGCTAAAGGGAATGCCATTAGCGGTGTAGGTATTGGTCATAAAGAGAAGTACTGGATAAATTAAACTGGATCTGACAATGAGGCTAATGGTTATAAAATGCCATGATAACTTTCCATCCAATCATTTTTGAGGCATTTTACTGTTACTGTTACTGAAAGGTTAGGGGATCACTAAAGGCAACAGATGTCTGGCACCTCTGAGTGCAAAAGCTTGCAAAGATTTAACAGGATTTTGTCCAGTAGATGTGGATTTAATCAGACCAATTACACCACTGAGCTTTTCTACTCTTTCTGAACACTCAAAGCATTTTTACACAACCACTTCAACATGCAGACTAGAAGAGCCGCAGACTGGACCACCACACTTCCAATTAGTAGACGACTGCCTGAAATTCTTCCCTAAACAGCCTTTATTTTTACCCTAAAGATCCTAACTGTATGCTTAGGTTAATGATCACTAAGTGGTCATTACTGAAACAAGCCAACCAAGATGATGCCTCAAAACCCACTCAAGGCAAGTACTGAGCTGAGTCATTTGGGATTATAACACCTAGTCCTATTAAGTAATCTTATAGTCTCCTGGAACCTTGCAGGTTCAGAACTTAAACTTTAACATGCCCAGTCTGATGGTCCCGTTTCCATATCGGTCCTGCTGCAGGTCCTTCAAGCCAGACTTCGTTCTGATTCGCCAGCACGCCTACAGCATGATTCCCGGTGAGGACTTCAGGAATCTTGTCATCGGCCTGCACTTTGGTGGCGTCCCGAGCATCAACTCTGTCTTCTCCATCTACAACTTCTGCAGCAAGCCTTGGGTGGTAAGCGATCTTTAACTGCTCTCATTGCTCCCCTTTAACCCACACAAAGGTGCTGGGAAGTCCCAACCTCGGCAGCTGCCTCCGACTGATTTATTTGTGCTATTAAATGGAGCTGGAACACCTGTGTGTGGAGCCAGGCAGTGGCGCAGGCGACCTCCACCACATGTTTTCAGTCACGCTGCACTGAGGGAAGCTACAAAACTGCAGTGAAAAGCATGAAGATGATTGGCTCTGAAAGAGTTCATAAATTACTGTCCTGTCACCTACAGTGTAGGTTTAAAGCAGCAAATATGCAGCGCAATATGTGACACAGTTTACAGAGCAGTCCATAAGGATAGCCAGAGATAGACATGCTGACCGACTGCTGAATGCAACAAGTTTAAACCCATTAAGTGAAGCAGGCATGAAGACAAGTCTACTGGAAAGGAAATTCCAGCACCTTGAGAATAAATAACTTCAAGAAAGAATTACCTCTGAGTATAAGCAAAGGGATTCTTCATTTTGGAAAAACAGGTGTTCAGACCCACACACTGAAAGGTGGGTTTAACTGTACCGTGTCACATTTTATAAACAGCCAAGTGTCTTCCAAAAATACAAAAAAAATAAATAAAAAATAAAGTGGAGTTGCAGACAGTCCATGTCCTCTGCTTTTAAATGTTGTGCCAAGAACACGAGAATCTTCTAAAAGTTTAAGCCTCTGCCGTCCTCCTTGAATAATGACGTCTGACTGTCTTGTTTATTTTTGCTTGCAGTTCTCTCAGATGATTAAGCTCTACCACTCCCTCGGCCCGGAGAAATTCCCCCTGAATGAACAAACTTTCTATCCCAGCCACACACAGATGGTGAGTGCCTCGCAGATATTATTCTTCATTTAAAACAGCACAGAGAGGAAGGGGGGAAAAGTCCCTCTCACATACACACTAACAGGAAAAGAAATGATCACCAAAGACCTCCTGTGGACCATTTTTCATTAAGTCTTTATTATAAAAATATAAAACACAGAAATTAAGTCAAACATTTCTACAACCCCTACAAGGAAATACCCCCCACCCACATAATTCAGAAATCAGGGTTTACACACAGACTGTACACAGCTTCCTTGATTGGAGATTTCTTTTTTTGACTGAAGATTTCTGTGTTAAGCAGATAGTATATTTACATAAACATGAACCACAGAAATAATGACACAGAAATACCACAGCTGGAGGAAGAGCCTCATTGTTATGTATGAAGGTGTTTTGCTAAATACGTCTCATTTGGCATTTCATTTAGCTTTAAAAAAATAAAATAAAATGAATAAAACAGCAGATGCAGGGAAACTGAATACTGTGGGAGTTCAGTTAAAAAAAAAATAAAGTAAGAGTTAAAAATTTAGCTTTTCTTGGTCTACAGTAATAAATCAGAATTTTATAATGGTATTGTTTTTGTTGACTATAAGCAGAAGAGAATAGATGATTTTAGGTATCAGCTAACCTTAGTTCAAAAATGCTATTTTTTTTTTTATAATAAATACAGATTTTTGTAGGAATTAAAATGATTAAATTAAGAGACGGAAATATATTATTCACCTTTTTTTTTCCTTCGAGACATAGATAACCTTTCATTGACAATAAAACAAAAAGTAGCTAGTTAGCTTAGTTTAGCATAGTCTAAAAATAGCACAGCTAGCATAGCTGTGTGCAACACCAGCATATCAAATTAACACATCAGTATTTGAACTAATTAAAAAAAAAACTGACTGAAACTTCTGCTCTAGTATGTTATTGTTATATCAGTTAGTTTACAGTATGATACCTGCAGCAAAATTACACCAACATACTGTAAGCTAAGCTAAGCTAAGCCAAACAACTGCCGAGAATCTTCAAATTATGTGAAAATACTACGGGTTGTTCGATACTATGCTCTTCATGATTAAAATTAATTTGACGTAATTATGGGTTTTTCATTGAATTTAATAACATCTGCTGTCCTGTGGGGTTAAAGCCAGCCAAACCATGCGGGGTAATTTTGACCCCAGAGGACAAAAGGTGCGTGGCAATCCGGACATCATGAGGATTAATCATCCGCTGCAGGCACCGCAACAGCTTGTGTACTTGGTGCTCTTTCAGCATAAATAACGAAGGGGCTCTTCCTCCATATGAGGCCAATCAGTGTCCGTTAATGGAATGGAATGAAGGGAAGTAAAAATAAGAGAAACCCTAGACGGGAACAGGTGAACGAGAATGAATTTAGTGACAATATATTGTTACTTTCATTTATATATATATTTATATATATCGTCCATTTCAAATAGTTAAATACAAAAGATTGAATATACACTTACAAAATATGTCATTCTCTGAAACCTCTCCTATACTTTTCATTTTATTGGATTAGTGAAGAGTACCAGCTGCGGGGACTATAATAAAGCCAAAATTTAAAAAAAAAAAAAGAAAAAAGTACCATAATATTCAATATATAGGTGCTGGTGCTTCATTCTAGATAATTTAATATGCGCCAGTGAGCTCACAATGCTGTTTGGCCTATTTTTCCTTCTTTTATGCACATATACCACATAGTACAATCCAATAAACATAAATAAATGTAACAGAGAGGTTTCAGCTGAGTTGATTTCTGTAGCTTATGTTATATACAGCAACAAATAAAATATCACCATCTCTGCAAGAAACGGGCCGCTCCCTGCGTTGGCACTGCGCTACGTTTAGCATTTCTCAGCCAGTGCGCAACAGTCGCGTTACAAACAGGAAGCAGAGATACTACCATCATAAAGACACGTGTTACAGTAAAAACTGAACATAATCGATGTATACTTCACTGTGAAACAATACCGATTTCACAAAGGGTTTTGAAGCCAAAATAGAGGTGCAACTTTAACATATAATATATTGGCACTGGTTTGACAGGATTATTGGCTATGTTCTGTATTGCTGATGGCAAACACTGTTCAGTAGCAATAATGGGCTAGCTTTACTCATCAAATGTACATTGCATCATTGTGGGTAGTAGATTTCATCTGACACCTCATGGCTTTCAGTTTTGAGACTTCTCCTTGTACAAATGACCCTGACACTGCAGGTTGCTAATTAAAGCTAATGATACTTACTGATACTGTACAAAATATATATATATTTTTAGAGATTACATCTTTTCTGACGCTCTCGCTAGTTCTTCTTGTTGGCCCTTTCTGTCTTTGTCACCCCTGTCGTCCTGGTGCAAAGGATGGTGTTTGTCGTGTGCGGAAAAAGAGCTACAGGGCAATCTGTACAAAAAAAACCAAAAAAAAAAAAAAAAAGGGTATTGTTTTCTATCAGGAGTGCTACAAACAGGCACTGTAATAGATTTGCTCTTTTTTTTCTTAATTACCCCTTTAAAAAGGGGGACGTCACCCAGGCAGGTGAGCTTTAAGAGTCCTGTAATACTCTACACGCGATCAGGGATGGGACGGAGTTTGGGAGGCGGCAGTGGGTTTCAGTCGGAGGGCGTTCGGGGTTTAGGGGTCGGTGGCGTTGATGGTGGTTTTATCACGGGTGGTCATGCCTCGGTACCAGCTGCAGTAGCCCTCCTTCTGCTGGATGCAGGCGTAGTGCCTGGACTGGTAGCCTGGATAGCCGAAGTGGGACAGCATATCCGTCCATAGGCACTCGTTCTTTGAGGTCACGAAGCAGGGCAGATAGTGGCAGGGCTTAATCTGCAGAGAGAGAAGTAAAAAGATGAACTTTAGGAACTGGTTGGTGTTTGGGAAAGAACCTCGTTTGACACCATTCTCGCGTCTAAATATTAAACCGCTTGAGCCTGTGTTCAGAGTTAGTATAGAGACATGAATGTGGCATTCCTGAATACTTGGAAACCCATGATGTGATTGAAATACTTGAGGGGGGGTATGCACTTGGCGAAATGTGCGCTCTCATCTTTGCTCTGCTGCTTTTCAGCTTTTGCTTTCAGGCATTTACTGCAGCAGATTCATTGATCAGATGTGACGACTCAGCACAAAACCAGTCAGCCTAAGCTGGCATGTGATGCTTTGTGTGATGGAATACTGAAGTCTTCCTGAAGCTTTGAATTTTTTATTTTTTTTTTGTAGTTTCTTAAGGATTCCGTGCGTCACTACTCCAGGTGCGCACACAAAAAAGCAGCTTCACACATGAATATACAGACTGAAGCGACAGGAAGACTCACACAACGACCCGGAGCGCTGATAACTGTAACAGTCATCAGCAGCAAAAGAGCCACACACATATCTGGATATGAATGCAGCAAATTTAATTAGTACATGAGAGGGCACATTTTCCATTTTGGTTGCTTTTGTTATTTAGGCCAGGGAAGTTTGTCCTCCTGGGTTTAGAGATGTCTGACACAACCTCCCTGTTTGAGTCCTTTTAACGATCTGTGGAGAGCAACTGCTACGACATGCTCGACGCTCTCCGGCGCAGTAAATTGTCATTTGCGAAGGAATGTGGAGGACGGAGGAGTGCGTTTTTTAAAGAGTGTGATGATGTCTATGTCTGCTTGTGCTTAGACTGTCATTATGGAGCCTCAGTTGATCGATGGGCCTTCTCTGGATGCCTCTGGGCCGCCGCCACGAACAATCCCAGCACAGTTTACTCGCTCGGGCCCGTACTGGGAACAAACAGGTCTCTCTGCTAATCCACTTATACTGATAGGGGCCGAGTGTGTTAGCAGATGTCCAGGACGCTGCTGTACAGTAGGACATTTATGAGGCGGGTCGGCAGCTGCGCAGCGGCAAGCTACATGTGTGAGTCATATGAAACTGGAGACTTGAGCTGATTCCAGACCTGTTACTTAATAATTCCCAGTGATAGTAGTAAAACTTGTTTTTTTTTTCCCTCCATTTCTGTCCCTGCTGAACATCCGTGATGGATAATAGTAGAAATTAGACACTTAAACGAGCTTTTAATTCAGTCTTAATAAAAATAATATGTTTGTTGGCTTGCAGTGGAATTAATGTGCCTAAATTGATTTGACCCTAAATATCCTTCTGTAATGGTTAACACACACACATCATATTGATGAATTACAGAAGTGGTCAGCCAGCAGTTTCATGTTTAGCTCCCCTTGCATCCTCTTCCCTCATCTATCTCCTCCTTGTTGGGCAGAGGTCGCCCGTTCACACTCACCCTGCAGTTGCAGCCCAGCTGGTAGCGATGGTTGATGCCCTTCTTCTGTGCCAACGAGAGGCGCTCCCACCGCTCGTTCATGTTGCACAGCCCCGTGTAAACCTTGCCGTCGTAGACTCGTCCTGCGGGAGCAGAGAATGAGGAGGTTTTTGAAGGGCCACTTGAAAACTGTTAGGGTTTCATTCTTCCTGTGCCAACATTAGGCCTGATAAATTCCTCCATACAGAACAGCGTCCGACTGCGAACAAGCCTTTTCAAAATGGGCTGCGGAGCGCGTTAAGTCACACAAACACGTTGTGTTTCAAGCTTCTCAGGTGTGAGGATTTGGCGCTTCTCTTTGCCATATGATAAACTGAATCTTTGGCTTTTGACAGACTGACATTATCGACCTAACACACACATTAGTGTCCACAGAAATCAGAGTATCTTCCAAGGCCTTAAGGAACCATATAACTATAATCATTTTACTCTCAATAAAAGCATCCTTACTGTATTAACGTGTGAAGAACCACAGATTAATGAAGAGACGGGTCCCGATGCACACATGCCACTTTATTATTTCATAATCTTCCCAGTGTAACTCGGGATACTGTAGCTCCGTCACTCAACCAGTCCAACTTGTTTATCCGTGGTAAGACGATATCATACAGTAAACCCATATTAAACCAACACCTCTATTTCTGGATCTCCAAATGTCAGCAGACATCTATTTTCGGTGTTGGACCATTTGCAGCTTATGGACTCCAGAGACAGGTGCACAATGGCGCACTGCATGTGCTCGGGGACGTTTCGATGTTGTCACCACACGGGAATCTGACAGCTCACAAATATGTGCATCTTCGACCCCCAGTGAACCTTCCACTCAGCTTGCATCCTTGCGCTGGGATTACTGGAGTGGCTGGCGGGCTTATTACACGGTGTTGAGTGTGTGGCATGCACCTAAAATACTAATCAGGGTCGGTGCGCTCGAGACTTAATCAAGAGCTTCGGCCAGCTCACCTCGCGGGCCCTGCCGTGTTTAAATGGCTCATAATACAATCCTGATCACACGGAGTACCTTCTATAAACTCCTTGGGAGCAAAGAGCGAAAGGCACTGATGTCACTTCACCCGGGCTGGGTAAACATAGCGATCACTGCCCGGCAACGCCAGCTTGTTGGCTTGCACTGTGCGGTGTAGTTAGAGTATTTACAGGTTGGGGCTTAGCGACAGTTATACACACTGAGCACAGCAGGGTCCAAAGTAAACTGCACCTCTGTTGGAAATAGCAACTCATAAAGTGCTTCTGCTGGAAAATGCCAGTCGCTTCCTGCTGGCTATTAATTACAAGTTGTGTGAGAGGGGGAGAAAGAAAAAACTCTGCAGTTTGTAGACTGAGAAGCTGAGGGAAATGGGTGCACCAGAGTTTTAAGAAGGCCCTTGCTCAGCCACCTTGCACGATGGCAAACGGCAGGTTCTAATTAGTGGGAAAGTTTATGTGACAGGACAAACGAAGAAGTCCTCGGGGAGGAGGAGTGGTGGGGGATAAACGTGAAATGCCTCTGAAAGGGAGCAAGCTTTTGCTGGCAACAGAAAGACAACGAGAAAGTTCTCAGCACCCGTCGTGCCACAAGACCATAAACAATTGAAATTAAGTTAAAAAAAAAAATCTGAATTTAATTAACAACCCAGTATAGGATCCATTCAGGGCGTTGTGACGTCTCCTAAAAATGTCCCATACAGCTACGAGGAGTGCAGACGGCTTTCTTTGGTGCTACTCCTCTAAAATCAGTGAAGCCATTTGTCACAGGAAACCACAGCCAATCAAATTGTTGAGAGAATCAATCTGAGACCACCAGATTGATATTTTGAAAAAGTTAGAACCTTTAGCCCAGCTCTCATTCTCCCCACCCTTTCAAAGGCCTGTTTGACTTTTTAGGGTTAAAGTTAAAATTAGCTTTCAGTTACACTCGGGCTCGAGGTTCGGCACCAAGCTGCGAAGGTTTAAACTTGGAGGCTTCGGAATGCAGCAGTGTTAATTAATGTCCTCACGAAAACAGTCAAACACACACACACACCTGTGTGTGACTGAGCTCCTCCCCCTACACACAGAGTGGAGCAGCCAGACGACTATTTAACAGAAAAAAACAACAAAAAAAAAAACAAACAAACACAAGAACTGCTCATCCGAATTGCATCAAACTCGGCGCTGCATTAGCTCGGGCCTCCAGTAATACACCTGCCAAGTTTGAAGCAGATTGGATGAAAGGTTGTTGAGATAGGTGAGGAGCAGAGAGTTGCTGAGCAAAGGTGCAGGCATCTTACTCACAATTCAATTATAATTATGCTGTTCACAGTGGAAAATCAGTGGATTGGAGTAACACTTAAGGCTACAGGACAAAAAGAGACAGCTCACCTGTTATCAGGTACTGGTACTTGTTGATGTCAAACTTCACACCGCACAAACTCTCCGAGGCATCTGTGTAAATGTGCTGCACATGCTGGACTTTTTCAAAACCTTTGTACATCTGTAAGACATGAGAATACAAAATGGAATTACCCCCTCTTTAAAAAAAAAATAGGCAAGTGTAATGTTTCTTCAGCATGGCGCTCCATCCCGGCATATAAATAATGAGGAATGGAAACAGCACGCTGGCTTTATCAGATGACATTTCTTAAGGAACGCCTCGGGGGAGAAGGAGTACTCGGCTCTGCCCTTAACCCAATCACAGATAACACAGCTACCTTGTGTAACGTGCTTTCACTTTGATGGCGTTTTGGCAAGGTCACTGCAAAAACGCCAGTCCTCCCGTTCAGCTCAGTCATGTAGAGCATGAAGTCACCATTTGCTCTGAGAACTTTCTGGATTTTTTTTTTTTTTTTTTTTCCCCAGTGTAATTTATTTGTCTGGGAACAACAGGAAATCCCTGTTTAGATGCAGCGTTCCCAGAAAAGCAGAACAAACTGTTACTTAAGCCAGAAACTGTGGCACTTTGGGAAAGCAAAAGACACGCGGCTCATTGGATTTGTTGAAATTTTTGGAGGGAATTGTATTAGTTATAAAAAGGCAAACCACTGTTTTCAGTACAAACCAGCAGACTGAAATACAAACAAATAAACCAAGAGGCGCAAAGGTCACGTCTAATTCCTGAGGATAATCCTTAGTGACGACTGCTATGCTTCAGCATCAAGAGGCCACTTGGTGTTTTTGTCACAAACTGGGGTTTTACTGATGCATTGCATGACTCTGCTGAAATATTTACACTCAGAGCGAGGAGTTTGGTTGAGCTGTAATGCCCATAAGCCTGCTAATCCTCCAGCCTGGCTTCTGTCTGAGCAGCAGGCCGATGTCAGCATCTGTCAGAAATGTGCAGTGTTATGTAAGAATATAAAGGAAGTAAAGAACAGGCTTTGAGGCTAAAGTATCCTGAAACGCTTTTCAGCTATTACATGGCAACTGAGGGGGTGGAGAGACAGCATTGTAACTAAAGTGTCCCTGCAATCGACAGTTTGTAATCACTTATACTTGGCAGTATTAAAGTGGGACACAAAAGAATGGCCTACAGTTACAAAGATATGGAAATTTTCAAAATATTCACATTCTATTCAAAAACACAGCGTGTAAAAAAACAAAAACAAAAAACCTTTACCAATAACGAGTATGTTTCTTTCCTGTATTGTGACAAAAGAAAACTAGGAAGGTAAGCCTCTTATTGGCCTCTTGAGATATAGTGTATGAGCATATATGGAGTCCGCTATGTGCCTATAATGAAACTTTTAAATTCACAAATATAATAATTATATAATTGAAGATGCTTGGCGTGATTTTGAAATGGTGTCGTCATAGTTTATCCAGCTGAGGGCTCCAACACAGTTTACCCTCAGCGCCGTCTGCAGTGCATGCAGCAGTCGCGTCAAAGCTTAGCAGATACCAGTATACTTTCATGGTAGCGTTCTAACTAGTTTGTGAAATACATTGTTAGAAAGTCAATTTAAAAAAAAGAGCTCTTAAACATAAATATGTATATTATATAAATAATTGTGCAGACTTTTTTAGTCACTAAAAGGGTCCTATATCTTTCAAATGGACAGCTTTGTCCGTGGCAGTCATGAGCTGGCTGAGCTAAAGGTAATTTTTATCATATCTAGCTAGTACACATCGTTAGCTGATGAGTCAAATAATTTTTCTCTGTTTATCACTTCCTGTCATGGGAGCTAAAGGAATAGCTTGACCATTTAGAAAAATATAATTTAGCAGAAGAATCGAAGCAGAGGGGAAACTTTTTCCCATGCTTTCAGTCAGCTGCTAATACAAACTGTGAGCTAAATAAAGTGCAGTTAGCTTAGCTTAACTTAGCAAACTAAAACTGGGTTAGGGCATGTAGTGTGGCTCTGTTTAAAACAAAACAAAAAAAAAATACCTGTAAGATATTTAAACTACTAATATGTTATTTGTATAACATGCTTATTTGGTGCTGGTACTACTTCCTTAAATCTATGCCAAGCTAAGCCAGAAAGATAAAAAAGGAAAAAGCTGTCCTCAATGGGAGAATTCCTAAATGGCAAGGATGGTGGTATGATGCACGTCCCACCCCAGTCCCTGAAAACCTTCTTCATAACAGCCGGTCACCAGCCAATCATGTTGCTGCACAGGCACAAGAATTAGCTGCCGCGTGATAAAACCTGCCTCAAAGGCCTTTGGTTAGTCTAGCTTTGTGTTTAACTCGCAGAAACGGCTCTTGGTTAATCAGATGATGGCCGCTCTCACCTTCATCTGCTTGACAGTGTAGCGCATGGTTCCAAACGGTCCGTCTCTCAGGAGCTTCTTGCCCACCACTTTAGCTCGAATCACTGAGGAGAAAGGAGACAGTTGCAGTCCTTTTAGCACACAACTTTCCAATCAAGTTACAAACTGCCTCTTCCAGTAGGACGCATGAGCAGGACCGGGGTGGCACCGGTTAATCTGCTTATCCAATTTTCTGCTTTGTTGCTGTTTGCCAAGAGAGCCAATAGAGAGAGAAAAAATTCACAAAAAACAAAACAAAACAAAACATGAGTGATATAAAATTAGAGGGAAACAGGTGTTAAGCACACTTATTTGTTGCTCGGGTTAGATTTTTCTTGGATGACTGCACCTATATACTCTAGGATATGATTACAAGAACATTCACACCTACTTTTATAAACTTTTGATGATCTGAATACTAAATGCCTCCAAACAAACACCATTTGGAAAAAACACCCCCACTGTAACAGAGTTATGAGCATCAGACTTTTAAACAGAGTCCTGTCTTTGGGATTAGGGCTTGGAAAGATCTTATCAGAGTGCAGGACCCTCATGTAAATGCTGGCAAGGTGAAACTGCTTAACAGCAAGTTTGATTTGTTTGCTTTCACTTGTGTTGGAGTGCGGGGGCTTATTGTGAAAGGCCAGGAACTGGGAGTGTACCAAAGTGAGTGATCATGTGAGCTGCTGCTTCGCGCCGACTCCGAGCTGCGGGCCCTGCATGAGCTTTCAGGCCTCCTCTGAAGTTCACCTGCTGCCCAAAGCCCAGCAGCCACAGACACAACTAACACTGGCTGTGTTTGTTATCTTCTCCCTGTGGAATTTCCTTCCCCAGATTCTTTGGGGGCTCACATTCCCCAGAAAGGGGGGGGGGGGGAGAGAAAAGTGTGTGGAGGGCTTTCATTCTTTTCAAATGCAGAAAGAAATGAGGCATGTGGCATCTTCTGTTAGGATTGTGTTTGTCTAGCTGTCCTGCTTTAAGGCAAAAGGAAATTGGGCATAAAAATACAAGTCAAATAGGAAGCTATTACAGCATGGCCACCCAAAAGTGGTGACCACAGATTTATTTTGGTCATCCAGTCCCTTATTTGAACCTAGACATTATTTATGTAACACACCAAATCCTATTTAGAGCCAGTGTGAACTGAGAAATACAGCCATCCAGGAGCCTACCATGAGAAATAGAGCCGCCTCCACCTAGAGCAGCCGTTTTAATGCTGCTTTACAGCTTCAAAAACACATCACAACCAAACTGCAAAAGGTCTCAATCTACATACAAAGCGGCACTCCGCAAAACTCACATGGTGGCATTTTGTTAACTTTCCCTGTCAGCAGTGAACGTGGGTCATTTCAACCCTCCCAGGATTAACAAAGACCCCCCGCCTCACCTCCGCTTTCTGAACTTTCACAATAACTTGGTGCAGAACAGTCGATCCATTAATCTGTCAGCTCACTCCATATGAACCCAAGGGCGCTATTACATGATCAACCTCTGCTAAATGTACCCAAATGCTGTGTGACGGACGTCTGCAGCTGCAATTACAGCAGAACAGGAGCACAATTACACAGGAATGTGCCGATATAACGGGATACTTTTGCCTCAGTTCAGTACACTGCTGCCATTATCTTCCAGTGCCACCCAAAAACTTAGCTGCCTTCTCTGGCCCGACCTCAAACCCAACCCTCGGGAGAAACAAATATTTGTGTTTGAAGAGTCACAGGTCGGCTGATTCAGCTGAGGTACATCCAGATAGGACCCCCTCTTTCTTTGGACAACAGCCACTAATTGGCCTGTGATGGTAAGTGTGAAGGGCCTCGGCTGCTCCAATAACAGAAGATTGGTGTCACTTCCCTGCACTGACCTCTGCATTCAGCAGTTATATTAACATAACCGCAGGGTTGCCGGCTGGCCTCCAAAAGTCTTAATTACAACTGTTTTTTTAACCCCCCCCCCCCCCCCCCCTTCTCACATCACCCTGGTTCAACTGGAAACTATGGGCACACCGAGTGGGTAGAAATCTTGTTTAAGTCTATTCTACCTTCTAAACTCCACTTTCTACTTACCACCTGCACACCACCTGTGTAATGACAATCACTGATTTCTACTTTAATATGTAAGATCAGTTGGGACAGCGCTACGGTTAAAGTGTATAATTGGTTGTTGATGATTAGATAAGTTTAAAGAACTATAGCGACACGGTAATGTGTAATTAAACATCTAAATGATCTAATTTGCACTGCGAGTGACAATTAAATGGTTATTACGACACTGAATCTTACACTTGTGCTTGCTGTGTACTTAGAGTAACCTTAGAGTCTCGTACTGTATGTGGCTGTTGAGTCAATGCATTAATTTCCCAAAGAATAGTACGACAGCTATAAATGAAAAGCAATTTAAACTGTGCATCCAAGTGGATACTAGGATTTGCCCATGTAACATAAAATGTAAATGTAACTGAAAAACTTTTAAAGTAGCCACTGTTGTGACTAAATCATAGGAAGTCATAACTTTAAAAATAATTATGTATTTAAAAAAAAAACAAAAAAACAAAACAAAACCAAAAAGAAAACAATTTACCATTAGAAAGAATTTCCCCATTCTCACGTTTTTTTTAATATTAATTTTCCATTTCTGTGCCTTTGTAGCTTTCAGTGTTTTACATCGACTCAATCTATTTTCTAATTCACTTGGAAAGCATAAGCTAGCAAACTAGGCTAGCTAACCTCCACTTGTGTTAGAATCATAGATATTATAAAAGATGGATGTAGCTTCCAGGTTCAAAAATAAAATAAACCCAACAGCACTCCCAGCCTTAAATGTGTATTTTTTTAATGGCCAGCAGGGGGCAATCTGCTGGTTGGGAAAAAAAAAAAAAAGTAAATTTGTATAGAAGTCTATGGGAAAACAACCCTTGACTTAACTGAATTATTGTCTCAGCAAAATACTTCCTTAATTAGTTTATGGGCTTAATCACTAGTTTCAGGGCTTGTTCAATAAGACATGAAGTTAATGACCATCATTTAGAAAATTATTAGAATCTAAATTTTCGATTGCAAGTTATCTGATCTACCAGAAGGGCTCAGCTCAAGGCTTCATAACGGCGCTTCACTAAAAATAACGATTATAGCAGCTACATCCATCGCTTCTACCGTTTATGAGTGAAGGCTAAGTAACCTAGCTAACAGTGCTAATGACTGTCACATGTTTTTCAGCGCATACTAAGTCTTTGTTTATAACACTGTATGACATGTATATTAGTTAGTTTACAAAAAAGAATTTTAAATGTCATCTGGTTAAAGGCTCTCTCTTATTTGCTGAACATGTAATAATGTAATAATGTACATGTAATAACATGTAATTTGATTAGTCCAGATGTCTTTCCTCCAATAGGGGTACGCTAGCTTGTGATCCACCTAGAGCTGGATTTGTGCCTCTTCCTCGTCTCAAACCAGGAATATTTTAGCATATAAGGCAAATGTGTTAACCACTACGCCATAGCCATTTCAGGTAACATCTCGTTAGCAAACTATAAACTTGGTTCTGTGTCCAAACCCAGGCTTACACAGTGGCCTGGCCAGTAGAGCTGTCACTGTGGCTGACACCAGGCCTTGATGAGCGACGAGGATTAGAGATTTCCCCCTGTGGCTGCAGCCGCTACCGCTGGCATAGCTATAAAATGTGTGAAGACAATTTTGAATTGGAACCACCCACGCGAGAAGAGGGAATCCATCTCCTTGCAGAACAAAAGCAGTAGGCTAGGTCAAGATAGATAGAAAGGTGACCTGAAAAAGTTCAGCCGTAAGTTCACCCCCACCCTCTTCCGCCACCACCTCCCCTCACAGCACTTTCCAGTGCGGCTGGCTGTGACGCACAGAGATTCATCTTCTGCTGAGGACCTGACACACATTTTCAAGAGTGGGAGTCTTTTCGTGATAAGAGAGGTAACCAGGGTCTGATACAAAAAAAGGAAACAAAGAAGTGGAAGCATTTTTTCACTCTCCTGCCTGATCTCTCGCCTAAAGCAGGCGATTACACAAGCATGGATGCAAATGCTAAATCTTAAGGCGAGCATGTAATCTAGTTAAACATTTAGTTCAGCCTACGTACAATGTGGCAAACTGCAAGCATGACAAGAATAAGGTTACTCATTTGTGTGCGCGTCTGTGCGTGTGTGAGGGAGAGAAGGAAAGCGAGGCACGGGGCGGGTGACGCCGATTTTAGTATGCGGAAAGTTGTCCAAGCTCAAGGAGGCGAGTAGGAGGAAGAGGAATTCTCAGGACGACGCACTACCACGCTCAAAAATAAACACTGAAACCGAATCCCTGTTGCAGAGCTTTGTGTCAGGTGGAAAACACTGGAGCAGAAAGCATGCAGCGCTCACTTACAGGCTAAACGGAAGGGTATAAAGCACAGTTTTTTTCCTGTCACTCTCGTACCATGACGGTCTATTTCTGCTAAAGGGTTTTAACCAAACAGCCTTTAAATTTGCCCAATCTAGGTTACTTTTTAATAAGTACAGCAGCTAACTGTAATGCCAGTTTTCAGGTTTTTAGTTAATATTTAAACTAAGCGAATACCAGACACTACTGGTCATGCCAGACCAAGCACACTGCTTACTCGTTAAAGGAGGAATAATTGGGAGATGAACCGAATCTGTGTGCGAAACCATTAAAAGCTCTGTATCTGCTTTGCCTTAAGAGATAAATCTTTCAGTCTTGTCATTATAAAGCTTTCGGATTTTAGCGGATTTCTCGTCACTAGCGGCTCCTGTGGGATCAAGCGATGGGAACCTTGAACCAACTGCTCGTTTAAATGTTGATGTCAGGCTAGGAGACCTCAAAAATGTTAGTTGTCCAAGCTAAAATTGCTGCCTTTTTGTGCGCTTTGGCCAAAGCATCTAAAATACAGCACACTGCTCCACAATGAAAACCCTGTTTCCAAATTAGGGAGTAGGCTGAGAGCGCTCTGGGAAAGGCAGTCACAACCCAACACTGCGTGTTATCTGTGCATCCCTGCTACCTTTGCACCTGCTTTGCATTTACCTCCTTGTGCCACTCGCCAGCTGTTGCTCACTGGCTGCCTTTCACCTGTTAGACAAATGTCTGTAACCGCTGCTTAAATGTTAGTAACACTGACGGTCGCAGGCCACCGTAGATCATTTGTTGTGTTTTCATGTGCAAGTATTGCACCATTGTCCATCACCCCTGTGCTGGCCTCTTGTTTTGGAACGGAGAACCTCTGGGTGGCTGTGTGGTCATTAGAAGGGAAGGGCGGGCTGGACATTTGATACGCCTGGCTCAGGGGACGAACATCCCAAGCTTGTCCGGAATCCAGACTCTTCGACATCTTGTTGAATTTTAACCCGCTTGAGGAAAACTGTGAAAATCGCATCCAGGCTTGCATAATGCAGGGGGACAGTGGCTGCTAACGGGAGTAGCTATTTAACTGAATGCTACATAACTCATTAACAGGAGGAGGAGGAGGAGGAGGAGGAGGGCGTATCGGTACCAGGAGAATGCTGTCACAAAGCCCAATGCCATGCACGGCTCTAAACCCCCTGTGCTTCACTTGTTTTACTAAGCTCCTCTATGGATAGCAAAACACCCACAGCGGAGCAGGATCCGTTCTCTCAGTGGCCTGATCCCCAATCCCGAACCGAGCATAAACACACATCACGCTAATCCTCAGCTTCTAACCCAGTTTACAGTGCAAGCATGTAAAGGTTTGCTCCTGTCACCCCGAGCACTTTGGGAACGAGCGGCATTACGGAGCAATATTGAATTTCGGGGTCAAAGCTTACGCCCAGACCTCTAATCTTGCTCCGGGAGAGCTTTGGAAAAACAAGTGCTGCGCATTTCCCCTTGTGAATGGGCTGCTTTAACCCAGCTGCCTAATAGCGGCCAACTAGGTCTCTGCACAAGACAGCAGCCAGGTCTCTGCCCAGGGCTCAGGTATGCAGCAGGGGAAACCAACCAGCTACTACTCAGATAGTAGGCAGTAAATTCTGGGCCTTTCTATCGTTCCACCAAGGAATGAACACCAACAGGAAACTGTAGCTTCTTCTTTTATATGTTACAGTTTCAAATTTGTTGAGTAAAAAGAGTCTGCAATAACCTAATTTCCAACCCTTTAACCTAATTGTGATTCATCCAGCGGAGTGCCTGCGGGTGATTATGGGTCAGGGCCAAGAAAACAAGAGGAAAATGCTTTGAACTCCACGGCTGGTCTTACATTTGGAAGATGCAGGCTTGTTGCCTTTGATGTTGAGAATTACAGGCTTTCTCCCCCTGTCGAATTAGCATTTCAACCCTACACCTTGTTGTTTTCCACATCTCCGAGTCCAGTGAAGAAAGCGGGAGTGCAGGTTTCAGTTTAAGGTAACAGGAGAAAGACATTCGTATTCTCCACACAATACACCTGTGACCTGATTACAGTTAAGTGTCCATGCTGGGAGAGTACACTTGACCCAGAATATTCTGTGAGCGTGTGACCTTCTCGTGCGTCCGCGTAGTGTTCCTGAAGTGTTTCTCGTAGAGGACTGAGGTTCACGAGCACCCGCAGGCATTCACAGCACACCTAAAGCTAAGCCAGGACCTTGGAAATGGGATTTGTGGGGCTCACAACTGATCGCTGCCCCCATTGAAGTCAGTCCCAGATTCTACACTGCAAGTCTCAAGGGGTGCCAACACCATAAGCTATCCAAAGATCTGAAGGACTGTGAAAGGCATCGCATGGCTGTTTGTCAAACGGGGTCACTTGGCTGAAGACACGCCCACAGGCTCGGTGATTAGCGGCTACCAAAGAGCATGCGACACAGAGTGGCCATTTTGGGTCTGTAATGTCACAGCTTCTGCATCCTATTTTATGCGCCTCCTTTTATAAACAGTGGGATCCTCAAAAGTACGACAGGCTAAACCTGCACCACCTCCTCCTCCTCCTCCTCCTCTCTAAGATGCTACAGAGGATTCACCAAACCATCATTGTGAGCTGCTGCCCACGTCAGAGCTAAATGAAGTGACTTACACCTACAGAGACACGCTGGTTCTGTCCTCCAAATTTGAGCAAAGAAGCCTCCTTTTCACAGGCCTGGCAGAGCTTTAGGAAAAGCAAAGTCTTGCAGAGTGATTTTGATATTCTGAGGATGGAAAAAGGAAACTGCAAATGAAATGGCATTTTAAAGTTACACCGTGTCCTTAACGTGACGTTTTTCTTGCTGCTGAGGGGCAATAAAAACGTGAATCGAATGGGAGGCCGATCAGGGAGAGAAACGCCATTTTATGAGAGCCTCTGGATTCGTGAAATGCAAGTTTTATTATTATTTATTGGTGCTCATCAGTATGGTAAAACAAGAGTAACAGAGCATTAACAGGAATGTTCACTTATTCACTTTCACACCAAGTGAAAACCAACTTTTGTGTCTGCATGACTACCATCATGTATATGGGCATAGCTAAAGCTTCAAGCTGAGGTGCCCTCTTGCTATGTTTTGAAACTGGATGTGGTGGGTCTGACTGAGAAAAGTTTGGGGGGGACTTGCCAGTCCCCAGGTAGGCTCACCGTAAGCCATATCCTCCTCTTTGACTCTATTAATTGGAAAAAAAAAAAAAAAAAACTTCAACCACCCACGC
>JAVDPK010000518.1:587493-611012 GCA_034780415.1 Cichlasoma orientale | reverse complement strand
TACCCCCCCCCCCCCCCCACACACACACATAACACAACAACAACAGCTTCTACACAGGTGGATATTTTTGCCCCCTGCTGGCTATTGGAGAGAATGCACATTCTAGGCACTTAAGCGTTGCCTCTACATTCAGATCCAGACGCTCTGTCCATCTTTTATGTACAGTCTGCTTACTACTTGCAAGCGCTAGTTAGCTTAGCTTAGCATAAAGACTATGGGAAATGTGGGCTTGTCCAAAGGTAACACTCAGCTATAAATTTAAAGCGGATTAATTAACAATCTCTGGTTTCATTCATACAAAAGCGTTGCCTAGCTTAGCTGCAGATTTAACACAAACATCTAAACTTAGTAAAACAGGCACATGAGTATTTTCTTAAAGTATTCCTTAAGAATGAAGCAGTGCCTGTAAGAATAATGAGTAACATTTGTGCATGAAATAATGATTCAGTGTGTGTATTTAACATAAAGAAGTCAAGTAATATAGTTCCTTTCAGCCTCTACTGGCAACTAGTAGGAAGTACAAGATCATTAACAGTGACATCAGAGTGTGTGTTTGTGAGTTAGCTGACACTAGGTACTAGGGCAAACACGTGGGCTTACACACATGGCTGCAGTGTGTGTGCGCGTGCGTGTGTGTGCGCGCTTGGTTTGAACGGAGGTTACTGTTTGATTTGGGGTTAGGGTTTTAGAGTGCCTCATGACGGTTTTCACATTTTCAAGTCAAATGATATTAAAACAAAATATCAGCTCCGCTCAGTGTTCCTCCTCTGCAGAAACTGCCTTCCCGTCCCATCTGAAACACTTCAAGCCCTCTCTCCCTACAGGGGAGAGCAATTAATCCTCAGGTCTTTACTGGTGTTATCCAAAAACAGAGGTCAGGCTGGACTGGCGTTCCAGGCTAAGCCAGATCCTAAGTTCATATTATTCTGGGCAGTCAAAGAAAGCAGTAAAACGAGCTCTGTACACCTCGACCGCTGTGTTATGAACCGGGCTGGTCGGATTGGGCTGCTGAACACAGAAATGCCAGTGTGCGCGAATAAATAAACAGGATTTGAAAAATGTAAACTAGCTGTGGTTCTTGTTTTCAACTGGTTCCAGTTCACACCAATCAAAGCACCCACCCCACCCCCCAGAGCACAGCTTTGGGGAATGTACAGTATCTGTGTGGACCAAAAGCTGAATATTTGAAGTGAATTCAAACCAAACCCAGTTTTCTACCACCTACACACACACACACACACACACACACACACACACACACACACACACACACAGTATGTGTAGAAAAGCCTTCTTGGGGGGGGGGGGGCGCTGTACACTTGATTTAAACAGGTGGAACATGAGGTGAACGGAATCAGGTGGTTAAGATCCTCACGGCTTCTCATTAGTTTGGGACATTTTAGCTCTCTCAGAGGATCCCTTTAATCAGCATCCTCCATTCACCAAAAACTACCAAAGTTTTTTCTATCACAGTATTTCCAGTATTTAACTAAGAGCGGTCTCCGCTGCAGTGCATGCTTCTGAACACGTTTGAAAACAAGCTTCCCCCCCCTCCGCTGGACAGAGCCAGTTCTTTTCACGCTCCTGTGACAGGCACAGCTTTTTATCTTAACATCTGATCTCGGTACAGTGGTTAAAAGTAATATACTCTCATTTTTATGAGTAGAAGAAAAATAATAATCGGGGTTACCCACCTATATCGGAGTTGCAGAAGGCGTCTTGCGGGTGCGTCAGAGCGCACGAGCAGCCCTCAGTCAGCTGGTTAACCTGCAGGGTGCTGAAGATAAACAGCAGGCTGATCAGGCGCCGGTGCACTGACTGCATTTCTCCAAACTTTCCCACTCCTCTCTGGCGCTGCAATAAACTGTCCGACTGGATCCGCTGCGATCACCGCGCACCGGCTGCTGCTTTAGTTCTGTTAGTAGTTGTAGCGGGCTCTGCGTATACCGTCCACGGCTGCTGCTCTGCTGCCTGCTGTCACTGTTGCTTCTCTCCGCGACTTGAGCGCTTCTCCCTGATCCCGCAGAGGAGCACAGGCGCGCATATAAGCGCACGACGCCAGGTTCACGCCCCTCCCTCGCCGAGCTCGCGACCAGCGCGGCCAATCAGATGGCACCAGGAATAGCAGACAGGATGACATACTGGAACATTACTCCGCTTCATCTTATTTTCCCAGACCGACCAAATAAAAAAAAAAAAAAGCACAGAAAAATCAAGTACAGTGTACGATGTTAGCTAATAAAAAATATGCATGCAGTTGCTTGGTGTTGGTCGCAGAAGGGAAAACAAAGCGAGTGAATAAAAAAGGGTTTGAAAGTGTTTTCAGAAATGTGACATCATGTTCATTACAAATGTATGATTTAGTTATGTAATACAAATTACTTAAACTTTTATGATGTCACAATGAGTTGAGAAATTTGCCAAAATCCTGTTTCCTCCTCCAAGTTAGAGGTGTGCATAGATAGCCACTATGAACATTTGTTATCATATAAAAACAATAAAGACAGTTAAAAAGTGGAGATGGGAGCTAATGAATTTAAATCTCAGTCACCGCATTAATTCCAGAAACACTTCTTTCCCCCTTCTGACTACAAGCAGAATGAAACCAAACACTGTCCTCTTTATTCTTTGTTTCTTTTTGCTCATTTCTCACCAAGGAGCCTCACTTAGTCATCCTGCCCACCCTCTGACGCCCCCTTTAATTACTAATGCTGAGTAATATTGAATACAGTCTGCAGCAGCAATCAGAGGCAACCAGATGACTCTTCATCTCTACACAGTGAAATCAACAGATGTGAGGGCAAAGAGAGCCACTTGTTTTCTTTCCGCTCTCCCTCTGTCTTTGAAGTTGATCATCATATAACTGTATCTGAAGACTGTGAGGACCTGCGGCTAACTGCATTTTGTTTTGCAAGGGCTTCACTCAAGCTACCTGTTAGGCACAATCGGTCTAATTAGCCAGTTAAAGCCTCTTTCCTCTCCCTCCTGACTGTGCTCACGGATGCGAGTGGAGCTGCTTTATCACTGCCGAGGCTTATCCGCCGAGAGGCTGAGCGTGCTATGTTAAGCGTTCACGCCGCTCACGGTTGCATAAGCACGCCAGGAATAATCATGTTGGTGAACTCTGACCCCAGATGGGCCTTCATTAACAGTTATCACACTTTAAAGAGGCTGCACGGGCAGACCGAGGCTTTATTTTGCAATTAGCGGGGCACTGATGTGCATGTGAAATTTCAGGCCTTGTCATTGCCACATTGAGGATATCCCCTCTTTTTGACATCATACAGATGAAAAAGTAACTGCTTTAAGAAAATTCAGTAATTTAATGGATACTTTTGTTAATGCTTCACACACAGAAGCATTAGGTGGCTGTGGCTCCGGAGGTGGAGCAGAGCAGAAGGCACTTAGATGAAGAAAAGGGGCTTGTGTGAATGGGTGTGTGAGACATGTCATATAAAAGCGCTTTGAGTGGTCAAATAGAGCTATATAAGAACAAATACTGCACAGGCGTCTCAGGAGTTTCCATTTTATTATTTATCCATGAGTCATATCAAGAAGTCATCAAAATAAGCCCGTGTTTGGTCAGTGGTTCATTCAGGTGTAACACATCAACACATTTCACATTTCAGACCAGCGGGACATTAACCATCCGCGGAAATTCATCATCATCATCGTGTTTTATCAGAGGTATGGCCTCATCCGACGGTCCGCAGCTACTCCTAATGGCTTCAGGTCCAACACGCATTATCGGAAACATGTCAGCTGCGTGATCGTCCTGAAGCACAGAAAATGCCCAGTCTCGCTTTTATTTCAGTCTCCAGCCTCAAATCTAAGCCAGAATATTTATTGGCGCTCCTCAGTGAAGCAGTGAATCTGCATGTGTCATTTGTGGCTTTGGCGATGAAAACAGGAAGGTCCAGACTAGCAGGAAGTTAGAGAGAGGCTGGAGAAAGGAGTGATTCACTTGGGCCAAATTACATATGACTTCATAGAGGTGGAACAGCCCTGCATTTCTAACATATTATATAAGATAACAACATGAATCAGGCCAAAAGAATGAACAAACCTAATATGGTAATTATAGGCTTAGACTGCTTTAAAATTAAAATTAAAAATAACAGATATATATATAGATATATGTTTGATCTCTGCATCCATTTCTATTATCTGTTTCCAGGTGTACCCCACTAACATTTCTGCTTGCTTAACATGGACTCGAAAGGGTACCCAGATGTATGTCGGATGATTCTCTTTCAGTGGTCTCCTCCTAAGGTATGAATACCAGCATTATCTGAGATCTGGGAGTGTTTTCTGGAAAACAGCATGGATCTGTTTTTCTTTGCATTAAGAACCAACTTTAAACCTGCAGCTGCTGAAAGGTCAGTCTGACGCTCCTCGGTACCGTTGGCTGGCTCTTTTTGTCTTTATGTGTAAATAGCTTCTAGTCTAGCTTGGCTGTTGAGCCAAGCTAGACTAATTTGGATCATCGGCATACACAGATCCTTGCGGGCCCTCTACATTGGTCTACATAGCCTGTGCCATGGCGTGATAATATATTATGAAGTTCTTTGAAATATATTGTATTGGTCATCTGTTTTATTGCACTGCAAGTGTGCGTGAGCCGATACAGTGACCGTAGACTCCTGTCGGGGACTGTGACTTCATTCTGGGAATCGATTGTTCCCTCTTTGTTTTGTCCTCGCAGAGTTGTCTGCAGAGGCACGTGTGATAAGGAGCTATAAATGAACTTGACTCTGCTCCACCCTCCTCTTCCTATTGAGTCTGTTTCTGCTCACTCTAATCTGGGCAGAGAGCAACAGGTTAACTTTGTCCTCTGGTTTTTGTCAACAGGAGTTCTTGCAAATGTAGGAAGTTGCAGAGTTAATGTTTACGAGGGGGGCTGACAGAAAGCCGCTTCAAAATAAAAAAAGCGCAGCACTTCATCACAAAATATTTCTTGGAATGTAGCAAGCATCAAAAAGTGATTTACTATGTGTAGCACGGCGCACGTGGAGGTAAATTTTCCTTTTGGAGGGAACGGTTGGACGGGGAGAGCTGCTCACCACGTATGTGTGGGTTCACTGCGTCTTTCTGGCTTGAGCTGTTCTCGTCGGATGGTCGAGAGAGTCGGACGGTTGCAGTAAGATGCTCGAGTTCAACAATAAGTTTGCGTTTGAAGATTGCAGATGTGCTAGTAAAAATGATCGGCCACTCATATTCGAAGCTCCGTGCTCTACTTTAATTTCCCTGTCAGAAATGGGACAGGATGAAACAGAAGATGGCCTCCAGAATATTCTGGTTATGTGTGTCTCTCACAGCTTGTCACTGTGACTTGATCCATGCATCTGAAGGGGGAAAAAAACCCCAAACCCTCTGGAAATTATGCTGCTAAAAGTAGGCCAGCATCCTGTAAGAATAATGCAGAGCATAGTGCATTTCATCTGAAAAAGTCCAATTATTGTTGTGAGGCTGGCCGTTCGCCGGGGGAGCAGACAACAACATTGTGTGCCAGAGGTCCTTAAGCCCCGGTTGACAAAAGAGAACAGAGTGGTGACTCAGAGGAAATACCTTTCATCCGACTGACAAGCCGCTGGAGAGGCACAGGAAGAGTCGAAACTTGAAAAGACAGCACCGCTGGGAGAGACAGTCGCCGAGGGACGGCGTCCGGCCCTGACTCACCCGGCCCTGGTGTTCGGCCCACATGCCATTCCCATTAAATGGGGACACACAGGATGACCCCTGCTCTGCAGCGCCGCGCTGTGAGAGGACCAGTAGTGGAAGTCGTGACACAGGAATCGCACTGACTGCATTTCTCAGGAGGATTTGGGATCTTGTGGTTTGCCGATGGATCTCTCGCCAGCTTGTTGGGTGGCTGCTCTGACAGAAAGGAAACAGCTGCTGTCCAGTGTAAATCCACTGCGTGGTCAAACTGAATTGTTAGTGAAAGGTGGTTTGATAATTACAGAGCAATATCCTGCCATTTCTTTAATTGATTGTGCTACTAGAGGTATTGGCAATATTTTGTGCACAATGGTTCCATTTCCAAGTCGGCATCGACAATGTTAAGTCAGAGTTTTGCTCGGCTTGTAGGGATGATTTTAGTCTGTTATTTTAGGGCAGGTGTGTAAATATAGTGGGCAACTCAAGAGGCAGGCGTAGATGTGAAGGAACAGTCATCCAAAGGTTGCAGGTTTGGGTCCAGATGCTTGTTATTGCTCCCATCTCACAGTTTCTGTTTTCTGCATCTCTGAGAAAAAAATGTGTTATACAAAAATTCTGAAGATTGATTTAATCCATTCTATACAGGAGTTATGCTTTAGCTTCACCGAACATGCAGCCTTTGATGAGCGGTTCAGATGTGCCCTGGAATGTACGGCATGCATCTTTTTACTGGTTACACCTGCAGCGCACATTTGATGCTGAGCTGTCTGATTCACAGGCAAAGCAAGTTGGTGAGCTTTATTCTCAATTCTTTGGGCTCTTCGGGTTTTAGAGCTGTGAAACTGTGTAGCATGGGTAGGTTAACGTCTACAGGTTCAAGTTATAAGCAACCTTTAGCTCAGGGGTGGGCAATTAATTTTCTCAAGGGGCCACATGGGAAACTGGGACTGTTGCAGAGGGCAGCACCAATAAGCTGAACTCAGTTCTCCTCAATATTGATTTTTGATTTTATCTCTTTATAAACTGCTACTGGTGAGACTAGCTGTTACAATAAGGCAGTGACAATGTGAAATAAACGTTTTATCACTATTTAATCAACATTCCCATTTTGTCCCATTTCAGCCCAGCTTAAGTAAGTGGGAGGATATCGATACGACCATCTGTGATGGTTCTTGTCTTTTTCAGCTGAAGCAAATGTAGGTTTATGATTCCTTTAATTTGCCCCTTTTACCACATGAAAATGGAAGAAATCTAAATGCAGGCATCTTTTGGTGTTTTGGTGCCAAAAGGTAAGGCACATTTGTCCACCATTGTTCTGAGTGAAGGAAATGCAGGTTATCCTGTCTCTGTTCTAAATGTCGAGGAAAACAGAGTAAACCGAGAAACGGCCGTTTGGGCACAAGTGATGTCATTGTTTCTCTGGTGTGGAGTGACGTTACTAGATTCCCCTCAGTTATCACTGTTGCTTTTATCTGAACAATGGAGTTTGAATAGTTGGAAATGAGCTCAGAGCTCGCTATCTGAAACCGGCCCGCACAAGTTTGATATTGGCGGCTGTTCACGTCCTCGCTCTCCCGGCTGAATAAAAAAATGGTATGAGGGCCGGGGGGCGAGCTGTTCAGTCTGTCAACTTCACTGAACATTTCAACAGATGCTGACTGGCTACCAACTCTAGCAAGTCTGTCATCTGATGTGAAGTTAAGACATCAAAAGGAGAAACGCAAACATGGCCCTGACCAGTGATCCTGCTTACAATGGGACTCCACTGCAATAAAATATGATGAACGGTCAGTAACTTCCTACTGAGGCGGGCCAAATCCAACCACAGCACTCGCTGCTCAGACGCAGGCTCCCCTGCTGTACTGTACTGTACATATTTGGTGTGTGTGCGGTCAGGAAACCCCACAAAATGACTATGTTGTATTACGGCATGAGACAATGAGACACCAGGCCTAACCATAAACATGCACATATGACAGCATGGAAATAGCTTTGACAAATTCCTTAAGGTTGAGAGAATGCCGAAGCCGGGTTCAGTGCTGAGAACAGAAAAGTCTGTTAGGTGCTCTCAAGCTAGATCATCATCACGTTAATATGTGACACATTTCTGTTTGTTTTTAAAATTTGGACTTTGGAATCACGTGACTGGCAAAAATAACAATACCAAAGTATGCAATCTTACACGGAGAAAAAATAATATTTTGGTATAGCCTGCGGTATAATTGTGGTAAAGCGTTATAAATAGCTTTACCACGGGCTACATAAACACACCAGAAATAATGAGGTTGGGTAACTGACCCTAAAGGGGCCTTCATTAACATTTTAAAGAAAGAAGTTATCATAGGGCCATATTAAGGATATCCTCTCTCACTGAGATCAAAGAGCAGGAACGAAGTGTTCTTACTAAGTGTTCAGAGCCGCCTGAAGCCTCAGATTTTGGCTCATAGGGATTTACTTGTGCATACACTGACTTCATTATTTGAAACTTTGCCCATATTTAATGTGAGCATCCTCTGTTGTGTCAGTATACACTGTATGGGCAAAAGTATTGGGTCACACCTCCTAATCTTTGAATTCAGGTGTATAAAATCAAGCACTTGGCCATGCAGTCTGCCTTTATAAACATTTGTGACAGAATGGGTCATTCTAGAGTCTCTGGAGCTCTAAAGAGCTCAGCGAATACGAGCGTGGTACTGTAATACGACGCCATCATTACAACGAGTCAGTTCATGATTTTTTTTCCACCTCTGAGATCAAGTGTAAGTGGTGTTATTGCAAAGTGGAAGTGTTTAGGAACCACAGAGACTCGGCAGCAAAGCGATACAGTGTGGAGTCGCTGGGTACCGAGGCACGTAGTCACCATCAAACCTCCTCTGGCGTTAACATCAGCACAAAACCTGTGCACTGAGAGCTTCATGGCACGGGTTCCCATGGCCGAGCAGCTCCTGTGGGTCTAAGGTAACATGGGTGAAAACCAAACACACCTAAAATAAAATGTGTTTTTCTTACAGTCATCAGACAGACAGGAACTAATACTGCTCTTTGCTGTGTTAGCATGCTCGGCTGAATTTCTGCTTATAGAAAAGTTAGGCTCCCTCCTGTTCATTAGTTAGTTTAGTAACTAGTTGTGAGAGACAAATGCCACCACATTGCCAGCTAGTTATACCTTGCTGCTAACTAGCAAAAGAAACCTGCATGCAACTGTCAAGTTAGCTCATGTAATGGACGTGTCTGAGCCGTGGCCTTCTCACTAGTTAGAGTTAAGAAGAAGCACTAAAGGACGCTGGTGTTTACTTTATTGCTCACCTTTATGAATGTTAGGTGATTTCTGGGAAAGCAAACAAACTGTATTTCTGAGAATTAGTTGCTTATTTGAGTAAGAAGCCCAAAGCGGTACGTGCGTTTAGTCATATTGCTTTCCGTTAAACTGCTGTGGCATATTTTTGCAGGTATCACGGTGTTCCTCGCTAACGGCTTCAAGCAGAGTTCATCTGGAAAAAGCAGTAAATGCTTCCTTCTGATCAGAAACTGTAAAAGGCCAGCTTTTCCCAGAAAACCTGAGCGACAGTGGGACGGTGTGCGTGGGAGGGGGAGAGGGAAAGTTAATTTAGGGAAGATGTTCGAGTGAGTCATCAGCAGGTCAGAGGTTAAGGGTGTCAGTGGGGTTCGCAGGATGCTGACGTCACACACCGGGAGGGTGGAGGGACTCGGGCAGGGTTAAACTTAGAAACATGACATCACAGTATCAGGATTCCCCATTTGTCTGAGCATACTGTATGTAATTCAGAGGTTTGAAGTTTTCCATAATGTTTACGAGAACAGGAAACCGAGACAGCTGATGAGTTACTGTTTTAAGACAGTCGTGTAACCTTTAGGAATAGATACTATTTATAGAACAGTTTAATTTCATCTGTTCAGTGGGAAGTGGAAAATTCCACAGTTTATTATTCCTGTGGATTACTACTTATTTCAAGCAGTAGCAGGAGGTCACGTTCCCCCGAATCATTGTCTGTTTATGCTTACCTGGGCTATTCTCTTCACTATGTTGTGGATAACAAGGGCCCAAATGAACGTGTCATTAGTATAACAAATCCACAGAAAATGATCTGAAGCTGCAGCATTTCCCTCCAGGTCTTCAGAACCCTTTGATGTTCTTTGATCATCTTCTTCTTCTTCTTCTTCCCACCAAAGTTGTTTTAATGTGTTTACTCTGAAAACAATCCAGATGATGATACCAAAGCACATTTCTGTCAAGTTAGCAAATGAAAACAAGGGCAACGTGCTCAAAAGTGTTTGTACTGCGCGTGCATCCCTCTCTGCAAGAACCAACAGTAGTCACCGTTCATGCTTGGATTACGTTTTCCCTGATAGCGGTTTTCCATCACTTTTATACCTTGATGAAATCTTCCCTAGGCTCATCGCTGACATCGCCCAGAGTTGGTGGAAAAAAAGTCAGGATGAGAATGTAAAAAGTGCATCTTCAGTGACATTCTGGCACTCATCAGCTGATCTGCTTTCAGCATGTCATCCACAAGCTCAGCATAATTCTCTGCTCTGTGATTGCCAAGAAAATTCTGGGCAACCTGCGCGAATGCTTCCCATGCTGCTGATTCAGTTGGCTTCAGTTTACCTTCAAACTCATCAGCAAGCGTCAGCTCACGGATTTCGGGAGCAACAAAAGCGCCGTCCTTTTCTGGAGAGCAAACTTATTTCTTCAGCGCTGCAACGCATCGCCGTTTCTGTCCAGTCATCGTATTTCTCCAGTACGTGCATCGTCATAAGTAAAAACGGGATGTGCTAGATGAAAACGGTTTTCAGATTTGGAGTCAGCGAGTGAAATTTGTTTAAGTGCAGGTGAAAGAATCCAAGTAGCAAATGGTTGCTGACCAGTATTATTATTATTATTATTATGCTTCCTCTTCTAATGTCGCTGTGTATTTTGAGCTACTGTTGTGTCGGTGTGGTGTTTGCAGCTTGCTGTTGTGCACTCTAGAGGCCAAAAAAGTCAAGGATGGCTCATTTTTTCTGCGGGCAGTTGTGAACCAGGGATCAGAGGGTGTGTGTTATTGTTGTCCATGGCTGTACAAACCAGAGCAGGGGGTTAGTCATCCACATTTGGATTTGTGGCTGGAATCCCCCCATTAACCAGACTGGAGACTCTGCACAAACATTTATGCGCAGCATGGAAACACAGTCACATTATGCAAGTATTTTTCTAGCTGTTAAGATATTCAAAAAGGTGTTTAGATAACGTGCAATAACAGTGACAGAGCGGATCTCTACCCGTTATCTGAGTCATCTCACAAACACTCAACCTTCTGGTGCGTTTGCTCAACTGTTCTGCCACAGTTGTTCATTATATTTGACATAGGTTCAATACAGCGCTTATATCATGTTCCCGTCTCCCCATCAAATGGGATTTTGACGATCTCTGAGCTAAAAATCAAGAAAATAAAGGTTATGTTACTTAATCGTGGCCAGTTGGTTCTCATCATGTAAATCCAGACTTGCACTGTTAATTCCTGAACATTTTCTATGATTCAGATGTCTTTAGAAGATGTTACAGCTTGATTGCTTTCAAATGTAAACCCATTCCAGTTCGTTTATCAGTACTGCTGCGTGTTTTGCAGAGTACCACCCTTTGCTGCTGCTTGCACAGCTGGTATGAATACAGATTAGCTTTGCCACATCCAGCTGTTCCAAAACATCTTCCTCCTTGATGTTCTCCCTCTCTCCTCCCTGTGTACCGTGTCTTGATTAAAAGCAGTAGCAGTGCTGACATTTGGGCCGAGCCCCGGTGTCCTCCATTTTTAGAGCAAGAAGTGACCATATTTGAATGAGACGGTATTAAGTTATCCGCTAACACTAGCAAACTGCATCTGATAGCTATGCAGGTACAGTGTGGTCTCACATGGTCTGTGCCACATTTGCCCTGCACTCCTTAGTTTTATCTCCTTTTTAATGTTTGCATCCATTGCATGTTCTCCTCCATGTTCCGCTATCTAAATAATTTTGTCTTTAACACCCATTTGCCTTATCTTTCAAAATATATCGTAATTCTAACGAGTCCCTGTATGTGCAGTCGTTGTTTTTCAGTGCAGGGCCCACAGAAAGCCCGAGTGGACTCAAAAATAACAATTCCAGGGAACAGACCTGATAAGCTGCGATGGAAATAATGCTCTAAAACCTCAGTGAAAGCCAACAAAGCAATCGCGGCATGTTGAGAAAGCATGGCAGATCATGCAGTATTTCTCACTTCATTATCCTAACAGCCTCTGCAGATGAATGGGCTCATCCGAAGCTTGAATTTTCTTATTCTTACAGAATTAACAACTAATCAAAGCGGACTGAGCCTGTCTGTAGATGGACCCCAGATTTTTCTCTCTTGGGTCTAGATCGGGGGCCTCAGGCGTGAAGTAAATTGAATGAATTCTGCCTGTTGCTGCATTTCAAGAAGACCTGATCCCAGGATCGAGGGATTTAATTTATGCCTCGGTGAGCTGTAATTTTCTTCACAATGTTGCACGAAACTGTGGCAAACCACAAAGTTAAAGTCCAGTGTAAACGTAGTTAAAGCAACACTATATCCAGACTCTTGCCATCTGCTTTATGTCCTAAATATTACAATGAAGCTGCATATTTAAAACATTCAGCTCTCCTTTGTTTTAATGTGTTTTCTGTGGGAACAGGATATTGGAGCAGGATCTAGTGCAGGAAGGAATTATTCAAAGAAGGACTGCATGGACATTTTCTTGGAAAATCACGTGGTCAGAGATGAGTAGAGGCAGCTGAGTGGCTTTCATGGACAGCACCAACTGCCAGCAGTGTGTCACAGTGACCTCTGACCTCTCAAAGTGTGTGGAGACATGGGCAGGGGAAAACGAGAAGCATCACAAAAAAACGTATATGACGCCACAAGAAAACATTTTGTGTGTGTGCACCGTCGCATTAGTCACAGGTGCAGGTTTGGAGCTGTGATTGTTTTTGCCAGCATCACCGAAAGGTTTGACTGAATGATTCCATTCACTCCATGCATCACAATACGCCGAAGCCAGAACTGCACACGGCCACTTCATTTCTGCGCAGCCTTTTCCGAGACCTAATACTGCCGAAGCCCCTGGAAACTGGGAAAGAAACATCACTTTTCCTCTTAGACTAAAAGGAATGTGGCACGGCATTGATGGCTTTTGCAGGACTGGCTCACCCGAGGCCCGTCTGTCCTTTTTCTTCAGGAGCAGGAATGTAGGTTAGTGAATTGATTATCGCTAATAAGGCCTATCCAGGTCCCTATTACAGCACGACCGCAGAGGAGCTGGACCTAAATAGCTGCACTCAAGTGGAGTCTGGACATGTACTTAACACCGAGTTTCAAACAAATCTCTGTTTATTTAAAATGAATGGACTGGACTGAAGTAGTGGCTGTGTCCTGTTATTAAAATATATTGGCTAACCATCTGTAATATCAACCACGTGTGAGATCACTCAGATATTACAAGGAGCTCTCTCAGAGCAGTTTTTGTCAGTTGTTAATGTTCTCAAAGATGGGACCAAGAGGTATTTAAAGAGTTTTGGCACAGCTTACTACAAGCCTACGCTCTTTTTCTAGAGGTATACCTTCTGTGTGATGTAAATGTTGCCATCAGCAAGTGTAAGCAAGGCTCTATGTGGGCGTTCGCATGCCATCCAATTTGTTGTGGCCACTATACTACAAAGGCACCAGCTACACATACTTATTCCAAATGGAGTAGAAAATAGTCAGCAGCTCTGTGTATGCATCTGCGAAGTAATCCCAACAACATCATAGTGGATGTGATAGGGCTACAGCACTTAGATACCATATGGATGAGATGCATGGGCATAGCTATTTTAAAATGTTCATCCTTTTAGTTAAGCATGCCAGTGTTTGTTAGTTTGCAGCAAAATGCAGTCTTCAGGATTGAAAATAAAGCAGGTGCCTAAAACTGCAGTTCCTTTTAGTGGCCACTCGGGGCTGGCTTCAAAAGTGAGTCCATCCCCATCGACTCCTTTATTAAAATGCCCAACCTTACACCACTAAAACGCATGTTTACAGCCTGGTACAAAAATGGTTTCAGTTACTTTGGTCTGCGTGGTACAGACCATCCAAAGAAGCTTGTGTTCAGTTTTGGTGAAAGAAATTCTAGTATTGCATTAGCTTGTTGCTTGGCATTAATTATGATCACTAACCATGTGACATGACATCTTGCTAACCAAACCTGCTACCATTACCTTATAAATTGACTCTCCACCCTCTCGTCTAAATGTGGTCACTTATGGCTCAAAAAAATAAATAAATAAATAAAAACACCACAACAGTGGTCAAAATACAGAGTCCAGAACCAAGAGGTACCTACGTCCATGTTTTATATACCATATGGGGACTGACCATAGATATTTATATGTAGTCTGTGGTCACTGCCATTGTTTTATATACCATATGGGGACTGACCATAGATACTTGTTGTGGCATTTGGGTGTCAACACTATTTTAGTAGAGACCGTACTGCTGCGCCAGGTCTAGTGGCTAAATTACATAAAATGATAAACAAGAATCAAGGAATGATTTTTGGGCAAAAACAGAGCTGTAATTTGATATTTGTGCAGTATATTAGAGACATTATATAAATGGGTTTTTAGTGTATTAAGCTTTTGGCAGCACAAGCTAGAATTTGTGGACAAAATAAGGCGTTACAAGCTTCACTAGAATTTTTGACAATCTGTATTCAATAGAAACCTTTAGAGAACATATTGAATTTGGGGACATTTTGTGGTGTGAAGCTGTTGCTTTGGTGACCTGGCACTCAGTTTAATGTAATAGATAAATATAAGTCAGTTTGAAAATAATCCTTTTATAAAGGATTACTCAGTCAGCTCTAAATATTTCATAACCTTTACACTGATTGGGGAAAGCTGAAGGTCTTTATATTTAACCGCAAACATTTCTTCCCCTCGTTAAATACTTGCTTATGATGACAAAGCAGGTGGCTTGACCACCAGAAGACGCCACTGGCTGTTTCCGTCACTTCTCCATCAGCACCTTAGTACTAGGAAGCATCCACCCTGGAAACTTCTATCCTCGGGATTGTTTTCCAGACAGCTGCCTCCCTCATGGAAGTACACCAGGACAGACCCTAATGGAAGCCAGATGAGCTTAAATTCCACAACAATAATTACCACGCTGCTTTAAATGGCTTTTACTGTACACAGTTTAACACAATGTGCATCTGCTGCAGTGTTGGACGGATGTTTGCCCAGGACGTTGCTATGACAACTTTTAAAAGTCTGCTATAGCGATGCATCCTGGAACTACTGCATGTGTCCTGCTTATGTCACTCCTGGTTTGGGGGCATGTGTAAAATTTGTTTTGGAAGTTTATAGTCTGATTGAGGAAAATAGCCGGCTGCTGTTTGAAGTACTTTAAACACATTTTAGGAGGTCTTAGATACAAATTAGGACTTTAACTTTGAAAGTCTTCATTGTAAAAAGTAGTTGGAACAAACGAGTACAGTTTAATTAAGAAATTATACCAGATAACAATCTACTGACATTATTTTTGAACAGTAATAGTAGTAAAAGAAAGGAACTGTTAAATATTGTGGTAGAACTTTGAGAAACATAGCTATATGTAGCTAAAATCAGGGGTAGCTTAGCTTAGCTTAGCTACGGTCTGACCTGTCTTTGTCCAAAGGTAACAGAATTCTGTCAGCTAGCACCTCTTAAGCAAACTAACACTTCCTATTTTGTGTATTTAACACATAAATTTTACATTACAGCCCAAAAAGCTCACAATGACGGGTAATGTCCACACAGCAAATGGTCAGCTGTTATTTTAGCTTATTGCTAGCTGACTCAAGGTCTGGCCTTTTTCCCATTCAGTGAAGTGTAGAAATCACTTTATAATGTATATAAGTGCCTGTAATTAGTAACAGTTGGCTTAATATTTCTTTTAATGCTCCATTTCATTTGCTCCAGATATTGTCTTAACACATGAACAGCGAAACTGTTGTTTCTTTTTTGTGAATTGGAACGATGGAGGGAAGAAAAAACTGGGAGGGGAGGGCGTTTAATGCAACACAATACAATGTAATTGTTCCACTTAAAGTATTTTTCTTTCTCTGTTGTCAGAGCGAGCTTAAAGTATCAGCACGGGTCAATAATAATTGGCATTGTTAACCTTTATCAAGGTGGTGCAATGCAGATAGGAACATTACTTCATCACTATATCATCTGACTAAATGAAATAAAATGCAGTTTAATGAGAGCAGCTGTGCTGGAAGTTTGTCTCCACTGACATATTAAAAAAGAGTGATGATGACAGATAGGCAGAGGCATACAGTTTTAAAGTAGACACAACTCACTGAAAAATGTTGACTAAACAGCTCTGAAATATATTAGAAATATAACTGTTCAAGTACAGATTCTGCACTCCTGAAATGTTTTCAGGGGACAATAACAAATATCTTACAGTGACAATAACACTCATCACTCAAGCTGAGTATGAGCTCAGTTATCATATGTAGATGCTGCTGCCTTATGTACAATTAGGTCCATAAGTATTTGGACAATGACACAGACTCTGAAAATGAGAAACAATGTATACAAATTATTGTAATTCCAAAGCAACTGGTCCATAAAGGCTTCAGTCACACAGGCCTTGAGACCAGTTGACCACTCCCTTACAACCTCCAGTCTGGTTGCAGCAAAGCTGTTGCTGCTTTTGCCTGTAGTTTGCATGGAAGATGCTGACATTTTTAAAAAATACTCTAACTGATCACAGAGCGGTAGAGAAACCTTAAAAAGTGCAACACAACCTGGAAACAGAACGTTCACTTTCAAAGTAAAGCTGTGTTCACACAGGGATCGATTTGTTTGTTGTGCGTTGCTTTGTGGCTGACAGTTGGTCGCTCTGCTTGCCTATGTAACCCTCTGTGTATTTACTACAGTGTGATATGTCAATTAAAGTGTATCCTGCTCTCTCATTGGTAGTCGCTCCAAAGCAATCCTGTTCAATTTGAGAAAAGTTTATCTCGGAATCCGCCCACTTTGCATCGTTTTTGCTTGGAATCGATTCAAGTTGCTAAATGTAATTGATTTCCTTTCTGATTGCCATGTCACTGCTAGTCACTTCCTGTGTGGACACAGCTTCAAAGTTGCTTCTTACCGCTGAAACCATCAAGTTTCGAACAGCAATTGCTATGAGGTTTCCAGTGCAACGTTTTGCAACAGCAATCAGCTTCTTGCAACCTCTTGTAAACCCAGTTGGGGAATACACAGTTTTCCTTAGCGTCTGGTGGTGACTGACTGTTCTTTAGACCTGCATGACTGGGGCTTAGCACTCAATTTTACAACAACTGCCAGCAACCACTTCCACTGGGGAATATTAATTTTCCCTCGCAGCTGGTGGTTGCGAGGCAGTTGCCAACCACTCTCTAGGGCTGTGTGACTGAGGCCTGACAAGAAGTTTCACATTATAGGAAATATTCTAATTGGGCCAGTTAGATGAAAATAGTGATATCACTGTCATATTTGTACAGTACATGTGGAGTTGGGTCGACAAGTTTTTGGACAGTGACACTTTTTTTGTAATTTTACATGAATCCACAGTTTTAACTGCCGTTTTCACCCCAAGATTAATTTTAACTGTCATTATGCAACTCAAGGTTATATAATAAAATTGCTCTAGTGTCTTGTAGCAACACCTCACTGATCCCTGACGACTGCTGATGATGTTGTAGGTATTTTTACACTCTTCACAGAACCTTCCAGTCTTGTGCCGGTTCCCACTTTGTGTTGCTTCCAGTTGGGATGCTTCTATTGAATCTTTGTAACTGTCAAAATTTGTTAATCTGTAACCATAGTACAAATACTTGCTTGATTCTCAAATTTTTGTGCATTTGGATTCAAACACTACTCTGTCCAGATGGTTAAAATCTAGACTCGCACCCACCATCGCAGTTTAAAGTACCTTATGTCTTCTCGGGGGGTTTTGGTGTAATAAATGTTTATTTCTGTTGGCCACCTAGCCACTTAATACTGCTCCAAAGTACACTTTACCCTCCTGCCTTCATTTAAAACCACACACTCACAGGTTTACATGAACCACTTTCAAAGTCATCCATTCCTGTCAGGTGTATGAATTCAGTCAGTAACTTAGCAGGGACCTGTGTGATAAACATTACTGGCCTCTTGAGGCTCGCCTAATCCCCAGGCGAGGTTTTGATGTGGGCAGTCTGTCTTTGGTCTCGGTGCAGTCAGACTCTTGAAAAGGATTCTGGGTCAGGGTCCCCCTGCTCTCGTCGTCTGCCTAAACCATCGCGCCTCATGTCTTCTCCTTGATGTGGCAGCTTTGAGTGGCCATAATAAAAATTAAGAGATCATAAATGCAGGATGGATGCACCATGTGTTTTCCTTTATAATGCATGTGCCCCCAATGAGAGGTTTAACTCCCGCTGTTCAGCAACTGAAGCACTGAACTACTCCCTGCATGATTTTCATTTTGTTGTGTGTGTGTGTGTGTGTGTGTGTGTGTGTGTGTGTGTGTGTGTGTGTGTGTGTGTGTGTGTGTGTGTGTGTGTCACTGGCAGACCACAGTAATTCATTGTGGCACAAAAGACAATTGTTGGTTGGCTGTAGAAGTTGACTTAATGCTGTTATAATAAATATTTTTTGCATTACCAATGGATCAAATGACTCAGTGAATTTTCAGATGATTTTGTACCGTGGGGGGGTTTTAGCGTCTTTTTGCAAATGTTTTGTCTTTACAGCCTTACTGCAACTTGAAAATGTGCCTTCACAGATCTTCAAAGATTCATATAAACTTAGTGTTGAATCTGTTTTTAAAATATTTCCCCTTGACTTGTAATCAGTTTGTCCATATATAGTAGGGAAGTATTTATTTGTGATTAATCCTGCAGTTGCTTTGCCAGGTATAATTTGCCACTTTGTTGGGACGTATGAATGCGTTTCCACTGGAGACAGTCCTGCTCTCCAGTCACAGATGGAAGTATTCAGGGTGTCACGTGGATTTGTTTTGGAGTTAGGAAGGCATGATTCACCTCAGACACCGACCTGAGGAACAGTCCTGCCTGACTCACACAACAAGCTTTGCATACAGCCGCGTCGAGAGGGTGGTGAGATTGGTGGATGGGTTTCCCTGAAGTATTTCCGTCATGTGCCAGCTCTGATCGTCTGGCACTTTTACTGTAACTGAAGGGAGCCTGTGTGTTCCCAAAGAAGAGCCTAGACTGGTAAAATCACCCACCATATAATTAGCTTTTTTAGCATGTGACTTCTTAACATCTTTACCACACTGGATGCCTTTTACAGACTTGCTGGGAACAAAAGGCCGAATGGTGTGTGTGTGTGTGTGCAGCAAAAATAAAAAGGAAAGCTGAAGTTTCAGACCGACATTTCCACATCGGACAGCTCTTAGACGCTGACGGCCACCGAGGAGGGAAACTTGTTTTGTTAAACTCTCTCATTAAAAATATCAGTCACTGTCAAATAAAGACTTTTCCCATAAAATAGGCTCCCTTATGTTTGAAGAAAAGCTTACTGCCACAGTTTAAACCAGGAACTCCTTTTTATAGCTGAAATCTTCGCAATATATTTGAAGTTTTAACTCCAGTTCTTAAATAGAAGTGAGACAGCACTTCACAAAGAATTTAAATTCTCCTATCCAAACCTATTAAAATTGAAACCCAAGTGTCATTAAATGTGTTTAATTTAGAGACTTTATGCTGTACAAATCCAAGTATAACCTGCTTCACACTCTTGAGACATGACTTAAGCTTACAAATATGACCTGTAACAGACCAAGCTGGGTTTTGTAACTGACAGCCGCTGATCTTGCTTGCTCACAGAGCTTTGATCCTTCTTCAGCTGTTTTCTAAATGAGATGTTGCACAATAATTTTGATGACAAAATACCAGAAGGGAGACCAAAACAGAAAAGACTAAATTTTGATGTATAACACTTGTTACAACCAAGGTATGCAGAAGAGCACGTGGAACCTTCAGGTGCGGTCTTCTGCTACTGCAGCACATCTGCTACAGCAGCAGAAGACCGCACCGAGTGCCACTCCTGTCAGAAGTTCGCATGGACTCACTAAAGTTGGTGTGATGAGCCTTGATTTCTGCTGCTGCATTCGCATGGGTAGGGTCAGAATTTGTCATAAACAGCATGAAAGCATGGATCCATCCTGCCTTGCATCAACAGTTCAGGCTGGTGATGTGATGGCTCAGTAAGAGTAACTTGTTCTACATTTTTTAGCAGTTCTAGTTGTAAAGTGCACAACACAGCAGCGCAGGGGCAGTAGGTTTTTTGGGTTCTGTATAGATTCAACGCAGGAATAAAAATCAGACTCAAGGATTTTTATTTGGCACGATTTCACATCTTATTTATTTGTATTTTTATATTTAAATGCAGGTAATATTTGTCGCCTTGCCAAAGAATGTAATGCAATATTTGAAATGTAAAAGTTTGTGACCAACTTGCACTAGAATATGCCTGACTTTATTGCATGTTATCCCAACAGATGATACATAGTGACATACTCAGCCGCATGGCCCTGCACGCAGCTCCTGCTGTCTAAATTTGGTAGTTTTGGGGATTCCTCTTAATCGGCATGGAGCTGATATTGTAATTTCAGCTGAGCTGTTTTTCTGGTCAGTGAATAAACAAGACGACAATAATGAGGCCTTGTCAGTTTCATGGGAGAGAGAGGATGTGGTCGTCTCATCTTTACAAGTCTGCCGTCATCACCATGCTAATGGTAATGACTGGAAGCAGCGCATCCAGACAGAGTGGGTGGCTGCAGCCCTTTCCACCCTGAACAGCAGATAAACAGACACCCACACTGTGTTACTGCTGGGCTCTTCTCAGACACTTGTCGAACCTCAGGCATCTTATCGTTTGTCATGTGACGCACACATGTAACCGCTGTACAAGTTTGGAACTCCTAACAGACCCCATACTTCCCACAGTCTTCAAAACAAAGAGAAAACACAGGTCTGATTTAGATGTTAAATCAACTCCATTCCTGCTAATTAAGAGAGTCAGGGCACTTTATGTAAGAGAGCCACTTGTTGAGTCTGGTTGAAGGATGTGGAGGTGTTGGATTGTGCAATAGTAGATCTGTGAGACAAGCATAAAGATCCTTGTCCAGATATAAGGTTGCTGTAAGAATGAGCGGAATGCTAACACTACAGAGGCTTCATGCCAACTCGGTGCGGTGCATACAGTTATGTTATGGTCTCAGATTTGCTGTTGGGTCATTTGGGGATATGCAACATATATGCACGGGACTAAAGCAGTGACATGGCTGTAGATTTTTAAACAATTAGCTTCTTCAAGATCAAATAATAATGCAGCGCCCAACTTAAAGCCCTTGACATTATGCATTGTTAGTGCAGGTTCCCAGATGGGTTTTGTATTAAATCAGCAGGATTTCAATATGCTGAGTAAAGCATAAACTGTATATAAAAGATGGCCATGACCATTGCCCACTGACTGCTATTTTGAAGCCTACAATCTGGCGTTGTGGTCTTTTGAAATCAGACATGAGCATGTTTAGATGAGAGGGGTGACACTGAAAAACCAATGCTAGCTAGCTTGGATACAGTGAGGTGTATTTAACTACTCTCGTATAAACGCATCAATCTCGAGCTAACCTTACCTTTAAGCATGCGCTGTTTTATCATCTGTTTTACTCTTAATTGTGACCATAATTTACGAACTCAACATCATGTTGTATTAAATAAGACCTGAAAGTAGCAACAGAGGCTTTAAAGTCATAAGGAAAGTTGTTTACTGTTGCCAAAAATCAAGCAAGAGATTATATTTATCTTATAGACTTTTGCATAAATAGATTTCTTTTTGCAACCAGAAGAGCAGCCCCCTGCTGGTGATTAGAAATAATGCAGGTTTAGGGACACTTCATTGCTTCACATTTATATACAGTCTATGGTCTGAGGCAGTTTGAATTCTGTGCAATACTGACTGATTTTACAACTTGATTTAAAATAAAATAAAATAAAAACTAGGATTTGATTTCATTAAAACTGGAGGATGATGTCTTAAACCTTGTTAGCATTGTTACATTTGAGGCCACGATTCTAAGGCGCAGATATATCGACTCTATTGCTTGGTTAGATTTGACTTCTTACATCTCCATTTTTCCAGTTTGCATATTCCTCCTCCTTTATGTAATGTTTCATACCTAGAGTTATATACTTGGACATAACAAAGAGAGCCTCATGCTGCAGCCGTGCCTCCCTTCTGTATTCTGGCACTTGTAAAGTGATAATGGAGTCAATTAGAGTACACTTTATCTTGGCAGTGTGTCAGACAGGCCTGTACTGTCAGAACCTGTCAGCAGGAGCGGCGCTCACAGCCTCAAGCAGCTCCGTGTCCGTTCAAGCCTTGAAACAAGTTGACATCAGCATTAGGATGTGAAGCCTGTTGACTGCCAGGGATGGTCTGGATCAAATGTTAGCAGCTGTTTGGGCGTTCCCTTCCTCCTCGCAGGCCTGATCTTACATTTCAATGTATGATCTGGCCCGATGCCTGTGGCCTGAACATCTTCTTTTACAGTGTTTATTTAAGCTTCATCTGGAGGTCTCCACAGAGTGTGTACACACAGTGTTTTTATCTAGATACATTTGTCAAAATGTGACTTTGATGAAGGCTTTCTGAATATCGAAAATACTTCAGAAAATATAGCTAATTTTGGGTGATTTTGAAAGATGTCTCTTATGAGCAGGCATTGCTGCCTGAGAGCTATTTCACGCAAGAGTGGGAAGAGTGATTATGAACCTGGAAAAGTCCCACTTCGGATTGCATCCCGTTTACAGTGATATCAGTGAATTTATCAGGGGGCGTTTAAACCACCTTTGAAGTAATGTGTTGATGTTTCATCCACTTCAGTTGTACAAACTATGAGAAACAGCGTGTTTGCGGTCTGTCGGGTTTGTCCAGACCCATCCCAGTGAGCTGTGGTCTTCCCTCCAGCTTCCCAGAACGTTGCCGTTTTGTGTAATAAAGCCACACATTCTTCCGTCTCCTCATCATCCCTCCTAAACTGGGCAGCTTTAGGATCAGTGGGAATATTTTACAAGGCAGATCTGGACACTTCATGTATACATCCAAGGTTTGCAAAGGAAATAGTTGTCTGCTTTTAGTTGCGTCTCAGTGGGGTGTTCACCACATGTCTGTCTTACTGTATATAGAGAGCATAAAGTACAGTTTTGAATGTCTCCTTCTTAGTGTGACATCTTTTTCAGTCTCAACTAGGATGAGCACACAATCTGTAGCAAATAGCCGTAAAATGAGTAAAACAGGAAGAGCAGTTACACTTTTATGATGTTATTATTTATGCTTTATTGACACTATATTGCTGGTTTTAAATATTACAGTTATTGTGGCACCCCCTGTGTTATGCTGTCTTTCTTTTTTGCAGCTTACAACCCCGTCCTTCCCCGTGGTTGTCAAGATGGGCCACGCACACGCCGGCATGGGAAAGGTGAGTCTGTCACAATCTGTACACAAAGACACACACACGAAGCCACTCTTCTTTAAGTAATAAATACCCTTCAAACTGAAGAAAAAACCCCTGAAAACCCCTGAAAGTTCCCTCTAATTAAAAAAAAACAGGCTGGATTTAGTGTTAAGATTAAATAGGAATTAAATATACTGCTTTTTTTTTCTATTTTGCAGACAAGCAGCTCAGTAGCTCAGATTTCCACTTTTACCAACTTAGATCATAGATACACACACACACACACACACACACACACACACACACACACACACACACACACACACACACACACACACACACA
>JAVDPK010000518.1:537255-582299 GCA_034780415.1 Cichlasoma orientale | reverse complement strand
CATGCGGGACACTTTCAGGTTGGTCTGCAGTTCAAACACAGATCACATCCAAGTCGCATATTTTTGGAAATGTGAACAACCACGAAAAAAAAATCGGATTTCACAAAAAATCGGATTTGGGTCACTTCAGGCTGCAGTGTGAACGTAGCCTTACATACAATTTGGCCCTTTAAGTTACTTTTTTGACATTTCCCCTTCCCCTCGAATCAAGAGGGTTAAGGTGCGGGGCCGGAAGTGGCCCGCGGGCCGCAAGTTTGCACACCCCTGGCTTAAATACACACAAGGTAATTAGTGAGAATGGAGACAGTTGGGGAGAACAGGTGAACCGAATCTAACTAGCAAGACAACTGAAGACAACGCACACGCTACAAGGGACTGGCAAAATCAAACAGGAAGTAACTAACGCCAAACAGAGAAGAGACCTGACAATACATGGAAAACATAGGCAAAGCAGGGAAAACAGAAACTCGAAAACTAGAGCCGAAGAAACTAGAAACGCCACCATAACCCAAAATATAATTCACAAGAATACAGAAAATCATAATTATTAAACTCATAACTAACAACAACATAACAAACTCAAAATGGCCAGAACTAAGAATAAACTAAGCGGAGAAATGCAAAGATGACGAAGCTACACAATAAGGCAACTATGAAACAAACTAAAGAAATCTAACAGAACTTGGTGTATGAAATTTAGTGCTGATGTGTGTGCCCGTGTGTCCAAAGTTAAAAAGTTAAATTAAAAACCTTAAATAATGGCAGTTCAAGAAAAAAAGGTTAGCCAATAATAATATTCCACTTTGACTTTAATTATGACCCTCAGCTCTCAAAATAACCTGTGCTCTTTACTTAGAGTTTTGCTTTCCATATTGTCACTGGCAGTAACATTGCTGTAATATACCGTAGTTGCTCTACAGGAAGAAATAAGCCTATTGGTTACGTTCATCAGTGGTATTTGAAGCTACTGAAATTAACGAAAGCATTAGTTTAGTTCATTTATATCTGCTAAGCCCTGCTCTCTTAGTTACTGCCACTCTGTCATGTTTTCCATGTTTTGCAAGATAAATATGCAATCTATGGTGGCAAATTTTTATTCATTTTTGAAACGGCTGGTTTTTTTTTTAGTTCAGATAGAAAGCTAACTAGCTAGCTAGAATGCAGCTAACAGGTTTTAGCAGTTGTAGCTTATTAGCTTACTAAGCCAAAGGGGATTCTATGAGTTCATTTAAAATCTGTAAAAGAGACTTAAATATGCACTTCATATACAACATATGATGGACAAACTTTGAGGCTTACTAGGACACATGTAACAACAGAATAGAAATAAAGATAAAAAAAAAAATTCCTGCAGAGAAGTTAATTAGCTCTGGGAAGTAAATATAGTATATTAAGACTTAAATAAAATTGTTAGTCTGGCTGAGCCCAGTTTAAATCATGGCCAGGAAAGTCTGCTTTGTTGTTTATATCTTTCAGAGGGGATGCTCCACTTCAGTAAAGGTTTTTGTGACAGTGGGAAAGTTGGTTGGGGTTTCAAAGGTCTAAAATTCCACAAATCTAATAAAGAGTACGATTGATCTGCTCACATTAACCAGCCTTGACAGGTGAAATATTACTTTTATCTTTTTCAAACGCTCATGAGCCCTTAAAATGGACTGAAGGCAGTGAGCGAATTCACCAGTCAGCGCTCACGTTAGGGCAGATAAACGCTAATGTAATTACTTTCTTTGCTCATGTATTTTTCTTTTTGAAATAATGAAAATATCAACTCTGTTTACTGTGATTCTTTTGTTTCCGATCATAATTGGCTGTAATAATTTTGCCTCAGAGGACTTTTTGTAAAATTCTGATCGGCTTTATCTCCGATTGACTGCAGTGTCTTGTGTTGAGCACTTTTGCAAGCATTTCATAACCTTTGGTACTGTGTTAAAAAAATGGACCAAATTTGCATTTCATCGTGAGGCCCCTTAAAGGTTTACATCAAACTGTTCTGTCTTACCTGTAAAGATTATTACCACTTATTATGTAATACTGCTGTGTGATAAGCCATAACCAAACCATGAGGATTTCCTATCCCTTATGTGCCACGCAATAATGGCTGTGACATTGCTGATAAACTGACGTGTTAACTCTGATCACTGTGTCTGTGGCCTGTCTTGTCCTGCAGAGACACACAGCATTAATTGTTTCTGGAGGTAAAATCAAGATTTAATTATCTGCTTTTTCTGTCAGCATGAAAGATGAAAGAACTATGATGTCACTTTTCTCCCATTTTGGGTTTAAAATGCAGTTCAGGATCTAGCAGGTTCCATAAATCTATTCGTCTATTGGGTCAGATTATAATCAATGACCAGATGTAAAATAATTTTAGTTTTGTCATTATTGTAGATTTGCTTCCCTTTTGGCTGGGGGTCAGATAAGGTCTCAGCTGTTGGGCTTTAGCTGGACACACCTGATTTCTGTTTCTGATCTGATTAAATTGGAACTGAGCTGCAATGTTGATTAGTAACTACCTCAAGTTCAGCAGTGCTCTGCTGAAACTGACGACAGAGTGGTAGTACTGGACAGGATTTTGTGAAATGAGCATGGTTTCATGTTATAACTGATATACATAAAAAAAAAAACAAAGTCCACCTGCTGTGATTAAACCTCAATGTGATGTCTGTGACATCAACCTGGAACATCAAAGTGCAGAAAGAATTATAAGAATTATAAATTGGTCGAACTCAAATATCAAGTCAGTCTTTTTAAAATTATTTTTCCTTAATTTTTCCCCAACTTTACTTGTTTTTTTCTTCAGTTTTTTCAAATTTTATTTCATTTCTATAAAATGCCTTTCCTCCTTCATAACATGAATTTTTTTGTAATGTGTCACTAGAATGCAATATAAAATGAAATGATTTTGTTCCTTGTTTTAAAGGTATCTGTGTCAAAATCTTATTTGAATATTGTATGTTTATTATTTCAGTCGATATTGTGCTTGCTATACTGTACATGTTACAGATTTCATATTTCTGACAGATAGTTTGATGTCACTTTTCTAAATTTTACTTCCTTTATGATGAAACGCAGACTGTATGTCAAAGATGGACATGGCCACTGTGATGCATGCTTTGGTTGGAGCATTTGAGTTTGACATTCTGGTCATCAGTATCTTGGTTTTTTGACTGCATGGAGCTGATTAGCTGATACTTGCACTAGCTAGTTAGACTGGTTACCAAAGTGCATCCATCATTCACTGTGATATTCATTTGGATGCTAGTTTTGGCTAACAGCTAACAGACTTAAAAACCCAGTGCTGAAAAACAAGAGGTACACCAATTGAGACATTACCATTAGTGGGTTAGCTTACTGTCATTAACAAATTAAAGACGCCCTAAAGCACCTTAATAACCAACGTAGACTTAAAGCTAGCAATTGAGACCATAAATGCATCAGTAAAGTATTTACTGAGGTTGCAAATGAAGTGAGAAGTGGAGTCATTTTCTCATAAACCTTTTTTTACAGTCTGATTTCTCTTTGAATCCAGAGGAGTTGCCCCCCCTGCTGTCACTTAGAAAGAATGCAGGTTTAACCCATTAACTCTTCATGTCTGTCTTTAACATACAGTCTGTGGCTTTAAAAAACGAGAGGTCCGTACTTTTCCTCCACGGCAGCCCTGGTTTACTTTCTGCACTCTCTCTTTCTGTCTGTCGGTGTAAGCATTTCGAGGAATAGCTCAAATATCATTTTTATAAAGATAATGAGGGGAAGAGGCGTTTAAGCTTGATTGAAGCAGGTTGACAGCCAATCACAGAGCCAGATTCACCTGTCGCTCCTAAAACAGGTTGCTGATGTCACCAGTTCTGTATCTGCGTACTTTTACGGTGTGTATGAAATGTATGCTCATTTCATAAAGCTTGAAAGACAGACTTGCATCACTTAACCCCCATCTTTTCTTTTGTCACATAGTTTTTGTTTAATTAATATATATTATATTATATATTAATATATATTAATTGTTAATTAGTATAATTTGGAGAAAAGGCAATACTCGACTACTGGAGTTGGGCCATCATTATTTACTGTGGGTGTGTTGAAGTGATACATCGCCTGAGACTGAATAAATATGCAGCCATGAAACACAGCTGTTACTGCAAGCTAACTGAACTCCACTTTGATGTGGCGTACGTACACGAGAGAAATAATGCCACTGCACGGGTTTTTTTGCCAATTTTTGAGTTCACTGTGTCCCCCCCTCTCTGCTGAATGGTGGGTGGTATTGTAAGTGTATTAACGTTGTGTACATTGGTGTAAATGTGGCATGAAAACCAACCCCTCTTGTGTGCCTCAGGTGTATAAATTTAGGCGTTTATGTGATCTCGGTGTCTGGCTGCTCATTTGTGAGAAGTGTGATGTAATTTATTAGTATTAATATTATTTCTGTACTTTTGTTCTTTTGTTTGAAAGAAAGATTTCTGTTAATAAAAGTAAAAAAGTTTTATTATACCTGTTGCGGTGCATTCCAGTCTCTGAGTCAGAGCCGCAGAGCTCCACATGATGAGATTTGAAGGGTTTTTCTCCATTTATGGTCTCCGAAAGAGAAGTCTTGGCTATTACTGTACTTTGAAAAACCCCCCGTTTGAAAAACGCAACTTTCAGAATATGTAGCGATAATCCCGAAATCCTTTCATCTTGGATTATTACCCTTTTTTATTTCTCTTGGCATGAAACTCGGGGTGTTAAAAGCTGACTGGCAACGCGAGGCCACGGAGAGGGAAACCTGGCGGCGTCCAGCGCTTCCTTTCATCCGCCGCCCGCTTCACGTCAGGTTCAGGAATTGATTGCCTCAAGAGTTGATATGAAACACATTCAGCTGTGAATATGTCACTGAGCACACGCCAACGTGTTATGACTTTTCAAACAACACGATCATCATTCAGATATTGATGCTTTATGTCTGAACGGGACTGCCGGACTCACGGTTTTGGAGTAAAGACATTAGTTGAAGTGAGGTGATCGTGCTTTTTACTGCAGTATCTGATTATTTTTGTCACTTAGGAGCAGCAGCAGAAGGTATAAGGTATCCAGAAACCACGGCGGCAACATCCATCCTTTATATACAGTCTATACCCCATCGATGAAAGCTCGAACAACAAACATCCACTGACTGGAACAAGTGAACTCATAAAAAAAAATAGGACTGAAACATTATTCATTATATCTAACATCAGTCCAGCAGACGGATTTCTAGTGTCACGGGTCTGGAAAGTTGGGATAATAGAATTTGCTGTATTTCTATAACTTGAGCACCTAAAACACATTTCCCTGTTTTATTGTATGATTAAATCTTCACACTCAAAAGCGATGTTTGAAATCAGAGACTCTGATCTAAGTAAACATTAGTGAGCTTGCTGATTTTACAGTTAAGGTATCTTGCTGGTAGTTTTAAAGAACAAAAAGCGCACTGTTCGGCCGATTGATCTGATGGTAATGATTATGCTTTTTCACAACTAATGCCTTTCCAGTGCTCTAATTCGAGCTCCCCACTGTGGTACATTAATCCAGCTGACATGCAACAATCATGCAACACGTCCCAGTGAATTAACAGACTCTCTTCCCTGTTCCTTTGTTTTCTTGTAGTTTGAGTCTCTTGCAGATCAACCTGCCTGCAGTACATTTGCCATCAACTGATTTACCAGGTAGAGATTACACCTTTACATCCACCAAGAATTCCCCTCTCGTGCTGATTTATGCTATCTTTACAAAGGTGTTAACCTCGCTTCCTCACAGTGAACCTCTGACCTCTCACAGCACCCGATGCCTCCTCTCACGTCCTTCTGCAGTTCTCGTTTGTTTCACGAACCACAGTTGCATACCAGACCACTGGCAGCCTGATGGTAATCTCCTGCCAGTGTAATTTCTTGCATTCTTAAGGTGGAATGTCCAATCTTTTATCAGCCGCAGGTCCCTGCCTGCCTGCCTGCCTGCAGCCTGCACCGAGCTGAGAAGCATGTCGGCTCAGTGGAAGTCCATTCCCACCGCGCTGCAGTGTGTAAATATCTTGTGAAAACTGGATGCATGAAGCAAATTACTCTTCACCTCTTACCTTCAAATGCTGTTCAGGACAGGAATCAAAGGGTCTTTACACATTTGCACAGTAAATTGATTAAGCCAGTAGGCCAGTAGGGGGCATTGTCCGCCTCCTAACTGCTTAAGTGATCTTTTAGGTTTAGCCTTCATCACGTTTCCAGGAAAAACACCTTCATACATCTTCATTTGCATCTCTTGGAAAATAAGTCACTGCTGTCAGATAATAGTGGCACCAGCCTGTCTGTTTTAGATGGCAAACTGGAGGTGATTTGCCTGCATGATAACAGACCAAAGTATTTTCAACTTAATTTGTTTTCCATTGCCTGCCATTGACATCCCAGCATTATCCCACTTTATAAAGTTTAGGTCACAATAGTTGTGGTACAGCGAGCTATAAAGGAAGCTGCATTTGTGTGAGACATGACACAGTGCAAATACAGAAACATTAAAGCTGCGCTAGTGCATATTTTTATGAGAGCAATATGAAAAACAAAACTGTGTAAAGTCACTTAGCATCACGAATTATCACCCGACTCTCTTGTTTCCATATTTTAGTGTTTTTGAGCTTTTTCTGTCTTCAGTTCTGTCTGCAGCTGTTTTCAGCCACAAAATAAGCTGTGATGGGCCCGTTGTTAGGGGCGAAAAAACCAAGTATCCAATTATTTGAAGATCCTCATGTTTTTCTCAAGACCACCAAGGCCGTCCACACAGCTCCAAATGAATGATGATGTAGCGCTGCCTTAAAAAAAAAAGTGTTTTTTACAGGATGTTCTTAAGCACAAGCAGCTTCAAGCCAACAGTATCACAATAGGACTTGTCCAGGTAAATGTAAAGAGGAAGGAGGCAAGAAGGTGTTGCTTAGCAACAAATGGAGCACCAACACATAAAAAATGCACAATAATTATTACATTTTGCATCAGTGCTGTGGTGTTGCAGCTGTATGTAAAAGGCTGCTGCTAGGAGGTCACATGTAAACACTTCCAGTGGATTGTGGGATTGCAACACCACAGAAGTTCCAGTGTGTGAGTCTATGCTGTGTCCACAGACTCGTCTTAAATATGGGGACAGCCACAAAGGTGCCACATGTTGGTTTGTGAACTTCAGTTTTTAAGCCTCGATTTAGCATTTTGCTGTTTCTTTGAATCCAGAAATGATCGGACTGTCGAGTTATTGTGTAATGTTAGCTGGATTGGTTAGCAAGGTGTATGCATGTACTGTGAGCGCATCGCACTAATGCCCGCTAATTACTGCTAATTTTACTTAGCAAGACCCGAGCACAGACTTCTTGAATCGTCTGTTAGCTCATTAATTGCACAGCAAGCCACATTTTTTGCCAGATACATGCACGCATTATAAATGTTCCAAAGGCACCACCAACAAAAAGGTAGCTGAGGGCTTTGGTTCATGGATTACAGTTAGCTTAGGTGAAAACTAGCAGGCAGTTAGCTGCTACAGCCGCCTGTGTCAGTAATTGTATTGCCGTTTTGTACACAAGTATTGTGTACATGTTGTCGACGCTGCTGTCTTTGTTCTCCTGATGAAACTGAGCTCTACAAATTGGATAAATGCAGTATTTACAACATATTTGAGTATTTTAATGTTGGACACATTCAATTCAATTCAATTCAATTCAATTCATATAGCGCCAGATCACAACAGTCGGTCACCTCAAGGTGCTTTACACCGTAAGGTTAAGACCATAAAATAATACAGAGAAAACCCAACAGTCCCCATATGAGCAAGCACTTGGTGACAGTGGGAAGGAAAAACTCCCTTTTAACAGGAAGAAACCTGCAGCAGAACCAGGCTCAGGGAGGGGCAGCCATCTGCCGCGACCGGTTACGGCTGAGGGGAGGGAGACAGGACAAAACACATGCTGTGGAAGAGAGACGGAGATTAATAATAACTAATGATTAAATGCAGAGTGAGGTATAAACAGAGTAAAAAGAGGTGCATCATGGGAACCCCCCAGCAGCCTATGCCTGTTACAGCGTGACTAAGGGAGGGTTCAGGGTCACCTGATCCAGCCCTATAACTATAAGCTTGATCAAAAAGGAAAGTTTTAAGCTTACACATAATGCTGGAATTCTGCTGCTTTCAACATGTTGGGAAACAAGATCTGTCTCTGATGACTATCAATCATCATTTCCTTGTGAAAGCGACAAGTCTGAATGTGTAAGTAGAAAGCCTGCAGGAAAGAGGGGATTGATTTTAAAGGGTGGAGTGCTGCTCGATCTATCTTTAACCATCGCTCTGTTTTATTCACTTCTCAGACCTGTGAAGGTCTCAGCATGGACCAGAGGTTTCCTCACATCATTGAACCCGTGTTTGAGCACGCATGTGTAGGTGGACCTGTGCTCGTGTGCCTCTAAGTCTCCTCTATTTGCACACTTCAGCGAGTATATAGATGAGAAACCCTCTTGTGTCCTCTCAGACCTGCCTGGAGTACAACAATGCCTCGGTCACCATAGTGAGTGTTTTTAAAACAAGGAAAAGCCTGGGTTGTCATGGCAACTGCAATGCTTCATAAAGCACCGAAAGATGGAAGTCCTCCACTCTTGTTTTCACACTTGGTCATGTCTCCACTGCTGACGTTTCCACGATTCTGCAGTCACAGAGGATTCTTGCATATGTCGACGTAAACACCAAATTATGTTCTTATGTCACTGTCATGAAAATAAATTGGCATGAAAAAATGGCCAGACAACCGGGGTTTCCATCACTTCAGAGGCCGTTATACTGACTCAGAGGCAGGTGACAAATGAAAAGAAAAAAATCAAGGTAAGGTATCTTTGTGAAGTGTTAGTGAAGCCTCCATCTTCATGCACCTTCCCCGTGATTCTCAAAGTCTGAGGGAAACTCTGCTGGAGGGATGGAGCACCATTCTTCCGAAAGATGTTTCCTCATTTGGAGAGAGGCGTCCGATGGGTTTGTCCAATCACAAGGGTTTAATTGGGTTGAAACCTGGTGGCTACAAAGGCCGCATCATTTTCACACATTTTCAGTTCAAAACGGACGTGCTGTCCGTCACTTTGGAAATAAACTCTTCAAAGTTTAAATGAAAGTGTGTCAGTGTGTCGGGAGCCCGCTCTGGGAAGAAGCGCAGGGAATTTCCAAGAGACTGGACTGAAGAGGAACGTGAGCTTTGGAGAGTCGGTCTGTTTATGGAGGGAACATTACCCCCCTCTGCACGCCTTTCATTTCCTCCACTGTGGAGCTATCATGGGCTTTTTTTTTTTTTCTTCCTTCTCCACTTTGTAAAGGAAAATTTTATCAAGAGGGTCAGGGGAGCATATCTGCTGCCAAATACATTCATAAAACAAACATCTGAAATCACTTGCATTGATTTGTAATTGATTCGTGTGGTAAATTATCTGTTGTGTCTCGCTCGTGCTGTTCATCAGTCATAATGCGCTTCCATTTTTTTTAATAAGCATGTGCCAAATCACTGCAGAGCTCATTTTCCCCATGATTGCGTATCTAAACAGGATGTATGGGGACATTAGCATCTGCAAGGATATGGGAATTATTTTCGCTCTGGAGATGGCCGTTTCCCTCCAGAGAGATGACGAGCATCAGCAGGAAGATTAACATGCTTTCCAAGACCTTTTGCTGAATATTTTCCCAGTACTATCAGCTTACAAATACACTGTTTTTGCATAATAGATTAGTAGTAGTAGTAGTAGTAGTAGTAGTAGTATTACTGCAAACATATACTTTTAAATTGTATAATTTTAAATATGTTTTGGATCAATAGTAGTTTCTGTATAATCCACCTGTACCAATGATGACTTGTGTTATAAGACATCTGAAGTGTCCTCTGCTAAAGAGCAGTCCTTGAACCTGTCATGCGTTGCTGTTTTGTTGTCTATTGGTTGATCAAGGCCTCGTGCATTAGCCAATCAGTGATCAGCACCACAACCTCAACCCCAAATTCCTGGGTGGGCGGGGCCAAGAAGTAATAAAGACAATAAAAGCGAGAGAATAAAAAGAGTAGAGTTACTGTTAAACCTGGTCTGGCTCTGCAAACCCGTAAAGTGCTCAAATAAGTGTGTAAGTGTTTTTATTTGAATACTTTTACCCAGCGGAGCATCTCTAATGTTCTACCTTAGCTATTAATTAGCTCAGGAGAGCATCGAGGCAGGTGGGAATTAAATCCTGTTTGTGCTACAGTTGAAGTGCTTTTACCACACACGTGTCTCAGCTTTGAAATGTGCACTTCCAAGAAACTGTACACACATTCAACAGTCTGTTACAAATGCTAAAATAAGATTTTCAAAAGCTTTCGCCATGTTCGCTGTTACATGATTCAATTAAAGATTATTTCAGTGTTTAGCTCACCTAATGTCTCTGTTCTAGTCACTGTCTGTTAACTGTATTCATATTAGCATTTGTAACTGGGCTCTCTGAGGCTTTGTGGCTCTCTGGATAGTGTTCTTGTGTTATTGGAGCAGCAGTGATGGTGGTCAGGATACGCTGCTGCCGTGGGAGCCTGTTTAGCTGCACACTGATGCTGACAGATCTGGGATCCTTCAGGGCACAGTGCACTGCTGGAGGGTTTCCACAGAAGCATGAGTGCTCGCTGAGTGTGATTACACAACATTACAATGACTTGCAAACAGTTTTGAGGGTCTTACAGATTAATGCTCAAGTGCTTTTCTGTTGTGACAAGTTGCTTAATGTAACATGAAATTTAAAAAACTTAAATGTTATCGGTTACCCTGATAAAGTGTCCCCCGTGGAAACATAAGGAGAACCCTTTGCTTTGAGAGGTTCTGTTATTTGTCAGAGGATTGCAGGATGCCTGTTATTAACCTGGAACGATCACAGCTCTGGGTGCGACTGTTTTAAAATCCCCCCCCCCCCCCCCCAGCAGCAACAAAGCAGAAACAGGAATCAGATTCATAACTGGATAAGCGACACAAAGCAGAGATTTATGATTCACCACAGTTTTTGGTTTTAATTGTAACGCTGTGTTTAGTTTTCCTGGGTTTGGCAGTGGTGGTTAAAATGCACCACTGTGCTACCTTATGGCATGTGTCAGATTGATTCCAGAGGTTTATTTCTGGGCCTCTGTGGTTAGCTTCAGTCAGCTTTGTGTAGCTCTCCACCTGCTGCAGGGTCTGGTTAGAGTGACAGAAACTTGGTCTCAGCGTGTGCGGTGTTTTCCCTGCCAATTATCTACGGTGTATTTACTGTGTTTATTTATGAGTTATTTATGTGCGGGCCACACCTGCTTTGCTCTTGGTTCCCCCCGGTGCACCCCACTGAACACATCCTGGAAGCACAGCTGTTTGAAAGCGTGCCTTCCACCGGCCCTCCTTTCTAATACCACGCACTACTCTAAGACACGAGGAGTGTGCGAACCCAAAACGCAGCAAGTCGCAGTCACACATCTCCTTGGGCGCCACTGATGCTGTCACATCCACCCAGAAGCAGACGACCCCGCTGTCAGTGTGACGCGTGTGGGTGTACCAACAAGTTCCTCAAACTCACAACCCGACCGACTTTCACAGCATTGCAGCGTAACAGCATAAGGAGAGGGCACACGGGTTCGGCAGCCGCTTCCACCCCCGTCTGGGCTGTTTTCTGATCATTCTGCTTAAGCTTCACTTACCAGTTTTTTAACACAAGGAAGAAATGAATGATTTGAAGAATCGTCATCCACGGTTCCCCTCAGCTGTTCTGTGCATTTTAGCATCTTTCAGTTCATAGTTTCTGTCTTATTGATATTTAGTTAAATTAGACCAGTGGTTCTTAAACTGCGGGTCCGGCCCCACTGGTGGGACATATCTTAGATCTTTTTTGATTGTGAATGATAATTAAAAAAAAAAAAAAATGAAGGGTGTGGGTGGTGATTTTATTCAGCTTCTGAAGTGGAGGATGCGAGCAAAAGTTTGCATTAGATAATCACTATTATCAGTGTGGGGTTCAGTAGCAGCACCAAATCAGCACTGAATAGTAACATTCATGTGCATTACTGTGTTCTTGAGTCTGATTAATGTCCCACAGTTAAGAATTCAGTTCTTTCTCTAAATTAAAAGTGGTTTGTAATCTGTAATCTTGTAATTGATCTAAATACGCCTCATAATGTAAACAGCAGGGTTACATGATGGCAAAACCTTAAATTGCCCTTTTCTGCAGATGGTCAGGATCAGAAGGAACCTTGTGGCTCCTTTCCTGGGCTATTATGAGATTTCCGACTGTAGTAATTATCTGCCAGATAGCTGGGCCACTCCTTTCTGCTTCTAAAGATGGCCATTATTGTTTCTGTGTTCTCTCTTTGAGCCCACAGTCTGTCTGAAGTAACAGGGTGTGCTTAGCGAGAAGTTTCCTTTTTTAACATGGGAGACTGTCAGAATTGGGCAACTTAGCTTTGATCTTCTTGGCTACTATACTGCAGGTGACAGAACAAAAGACCTATAGGTGTAGACATTTTTAATCTAGAACTTATGGAAACTTATGAAGAGCTAAAGGAGCCTTATTGTAGAGCTAGCCAGCATTTGCAGGAAGGATGAGATGATAAAAAAAAAGACATTTTCTTAAATTGACCAGAAAGCCCCCCACAGTAAAGACTGTATAGGGTTAAATATTCAAAACAAACGTCAGTCTACTCCTGAAAAAACATCACAGCAGTTTATTTAAAGCGTATTTTAGTTAAAAGAATCTAAAAATCCTCTTTTATGACCCCACGCCCATCATTTATGTGTGTGTTTTTGATTGTCTGTTGAATTTCTTCAGTTTTAGCATGAAAGCCAACATGAACGGGAGGGAACACCGAACAATTTTCAGCCAGTTGGAGGAGGATACGTCATCAGCACCAGCAGTGATGCCGGTTTTTGCTATCCATAACTCGAAATTTCGACTTATTTTCTCAAAATTTTGACTTAATTTCTCGAAATTTTGAGAAAATAAGTCGAAATTTTTAGTTAGCTCTGCGAATCGTGAAGCTCCTTGAAAGAAGATTCCTTGTTACCTGGAAGCAGATGACACCAGCGTACGCACACTCAAAATCATTTAGCGACAGTATCATTTGCACAGCGTCAGTTAGCTAGCAGTGTATAGCAAATTGTCGTTTTAGCGAATAAAAGCTGCGTAAAAGGAATAAATGTTTTCCTGTTGGACAGCTGATGCCTTGAGCCTCCTGCTTCCAGGAAACAAGGAAATGACGTACCTTCATGGAGCTTCCTGATTGGCAGAGCTAACTTGAAATTTTGACTTATTATCTCATAATTTTAAATCATAGATTTTTTTTTTTTTTTTGTGGCGGGAACAAGCTTCCATAAGTTCCAGATAGCTAGCTAACAGCAGCTGATTTTTTTCTCTAGGGATTGTCTGTAAATGCACGTGCTGTGGGTTTGTTTAGTGTTGAAATTCACGTACTACACAAATAAATACACATTATACACAGCGCACTAAAAGTGTGTTAATGGAAGCATCTGAACTGAGACACTGACTGCTTTAGCTTTTGTCTCCCTGTTGCGGTGATGGTGGAATGGTTGGGGTTGTTCTCTGTGAGAAGTGCCATGAGATAACTGGTGTGGTGAATTGGTCACCTTAATGGTATTCATGAACTAATGCTACAAATTTAAATTTAGGCTGTTGTGGCTAGTTGTTTACCATGCAACCTACTTGGTCGCCTTTGTTCTGTAAATCCATGCTTGGGTAGGTTTGAACTTACATGTATACTTAACCCAACGTGAGCTATGCAGTAGTTTTACAGGTCTGGCCCACTTGCCATCAGATTTTGCCGACTGATATTTGAGTGACGGCCACATCAACAGTCTGTTTTTGGACTGCTGAGTCTGTGCATGAGAAGCCTTTTCTATAATCTAGCCATGAAGAGAACTGTGTTAGAGGGGGACATTTAGCTTTTATCTGAGAGAGCTGAGAGTGATCAGCTGGTTAGGCCGATGGGTGTTTTTCAAAAAAAATAAAATGACAGAAAAATCTAAAGAAGCAGCTGTAAATGCCAAAGTTTTACATATTAAAACATCAAGTTCTTTAGCTTGTCATGAGTTTTTCCCAAAAGTCAGCTATCAGCGATGTCTCCCTCCCCTTTGATCACAGCTGATACAGGCTTTCATCATTTGATTATTTAATAATTTTAACAAATAAAAGGAACATTTTGTGTTTGGAGACTAATATGCAAATGTGACATTTGATGGTTTGCATCCTGACTTTTAATGATCTGCTCGGAGGCGTCCATACCCATCGCACTGATAGCTATTTGAAACTTTGTGCACTGTTAAGTGCTTCTGTTGAATGTTCTGCAGCCATTGAGGACATCTGCATTAATTATGACGAATGGGGAAAGAACGGCAAGATATATCAGTTTTTTATTATAAGTGCACAGCTGATTATTTCACATAGATGTCACATTTCTGCAATTACAGTATCTGCTATTATAGATGACTCTGGGTTCTGTACACACCTAAGACACAACAGTGCTTGAGGCTATATATTCTGTCAAACATGCTGTAGTTTACAGTATTAACATTACAGCCATGAAGAACGTCCCAAGAATGGGACGTTCTTCCTTTTGTTTAGAGAAAACAGCGAATATTGTGTGCATATTAGCTTTAACATGTTCCAAACCTGCGGTGCTTTTGGTTCCTCGAGGGAACAATCTTCAGTTCACGTGTGCTGGACAAACAAACATCCTGACAGCTAATGTCAAAGGAACATAGACTTGATCACAAGGTTTGCTCGCACGACAGACATCGACAGCTTTGTAGATCTGACTGGAACTGATACGAGTGAAGCACAGTAGATCTACCTTTATCTAATAGGAGTTCTCTGCTCCTAATGTTCTTTGACCGCTGCTGACAGAATAGTACATGTGGGCTGAAGCACAATCACAACATCCCCCTACAGACGAGATAACAAACAGGAAACTCTAAATCTTCCTGTTCAATGTCAAAGTTTTGGATTCCCTGCATGCTAAATGGTATAGCTCGCATGCATCATTTTCAGGATACGCTCTGGCTTATTTTATATTTCAGACTGTTAGATGAAAGAATAAAAGGGAAAAATAGGAGAACTTTACTTTACTGATCCTCTGTGATCTTAGCTAGTCGACGTGACTCACCAGTGTCCATCGATTTGATCCGAAAGAAGTGAAATGCTGCAATAAGAAATCGTCTGCTATGGCTCCTGTGCCGAGTGTCATAACCATCTCTTTCAGCGTGAAACGACAGTGCGCTTGGGTTTTCTTTTTCTTTTTTTTTTTGATTGGATAATGATTAGAGAATAACAAAAGAACACATTCCACATTTAAATCAGTCATCGTTCACTGATCGTCCAAAACATTTCAGCGAGGAAAACAACTATGTTTTTGCTCCTGTCATCATGGCTCTTCCCTAGCTGCTGATCTTGGTCAGCATCTTGTTGATGGCCTGTTTGACGTGGGTGGTGGAGCTGCGGCGTCTGGTTTTTCCCTGAACAGCTTTGCGGCGTCTCACCTCTCTGCAAAGCTCGTGGAAAGCCTCGGCCACAGCGCCACCCTCGTCGGCACAGGCTGAACATTCGTAGAAGGCGCACGCCATTTCAGCTGCCAGTCGCTCGCCTTCCTCTGTGCCGACCTGCCGGACGTGGTCCAGGTCAGACTTGTTGCCCACCAGAACCAGAGGAACATTCTTCGGTTTCTTCACCTCCTCTAGGAGGCTTCGGAGTGGTGCCACCTCCTCGAAGCTTCCCCGGTCAGTGATGTCATACACAAGGACGAAACCGTCACCCCAACGCATGTGACCCTCCCTCTGCTGGATGTCCTCCTGGGAAGAAGACAAGAAATGTGCTGAAACTGCTGATGCTAAGTTTGATTCTTAGAAAATGAGCTTCTTTCTTAAAGTTTGAAGAGAAAAGACTGATAGGGAGTTTATACAGTAACTGTACACAAAACTGGTGTCATAAAAACTGAAATTGGGGGCCCATCGCTGTCTAAAAAAGTAAACAGTGAAGAAAAAAAAATCAAAACCATTTATTATGACAAAATATGTAAAGTAAAATGATTAAGTAATGATGGTTTACATTTTAAATGAAAGTCTGCAACAGGCAGTTATTTAAACTGCAACAAGTTAATTTAATTACAAGTTTTTAGTCTGTGGAGACTTGCTGGGTAGTCTTCACTCTAAGTTATTTAGCTAGATTAGCTAAACAACTACAGACTAAACAACTATAGTTTTAAATTTACTGTAATTTTTTACTGTAATATTACCGTAAAACCACCAACCAGACAAACTGAGGGAAATATAACAGCCAGAGCAGCTGGAGAATTTCAGATGGACTTCCTTTACCCGTGGGTCCATGCTAGCAGGTTTTTAGTTGTAGCATTTTATTTACCATACCAAGCATAATACCTCATTCTTTAAATATGTATTTTACATTTTTTGACTCTTGAGTGTTTTCGAACCAAGCCAAGCTCTCGCACTGTTTAAATTGTCAAGTATTTTTTTCCAGAACATTTTGCAATCAGCGTCTTTAATCTGTGTGTTTGTTTTTAGGTCTAATCTTTGTTTAAGCACCAAAAAACATACACTTTTCATTGTGGAGAATCATGCTGTTTAGTTCCTAACTCTATCTTTGCTCCCTGCCACACCCTCTTAAGCCATAAATTGAATTCTGCAGCCATGTGTGGAATGCAAACACTCGAGCATGTGCTCCTAATTTGATCACGCTGAGGCAGAAGCATGCAGTCGTAACAGGACCTAACTGGCCATTTGGCACACTTGAAATTAAACCTTGACTGGAGTGAAGCACACAGGTTCTGATCTCATAAATACTGACAGAGGACGCTGAAGCCTTTATCACATAATAACCACAGAACTACATTTTTGGAAAATAAAATGTATTATAAACCTTTTACCAGAACACATAAAAGTCCTGTATTTGCATAATATGTAGGGATCTATGGTGAAAACATTATATAAATGTTTAATTTTAAAAGAAATAAATCATTTTGATTTAGAATTTTAGATTTGCTACTTTTTATTTATTTATTTTTGAATCAGGAAACTTTTTTTGATGAACATTTGATTTCAGTCACAATAAAATCAGATTATAAAAATAAAACAATCTGCAATAAAATATTTTAGATATTTAAATCTTTTTTTAAGTTAAATAATCAAAACAGTCAGTTTGACATTGTGGTGTTTATGATGCAAATAACAGCAAAGATGGTGGGCAGAGAATGTATCAGAGTGCATGTAACAGATGTTTCAGTAATATTCTTATGCATATTTCTACATCCAAATATACTCAATAAATATTAATAGTAATAATCCAAAAGGCGAAAAGTTACTTCTAATCCATTTTAGACAATAAGGAATTACTTTGTTGGAAGGAATTTTTCAAATTGTGCAATTTTCTTGTAACACATGCGAGAAAAAGTAAAAATCCTGCATTCCTCCAGAGGACAGATGAGAGTTTGAGGTTTGTGAACCTGAATCTCTGAACTTGTAAGTTATGAGCCATCAAGAAGACTCCACCTCCACAAATCATGGGAGTGTGCACAATGCTTTGATACAATCAGAGCCATGAGAGACCTGGCATTCAGTGCGGTCGTGTCTGGAAACATTCAGACCTCATCCTAATGCCAGCTGAAAATAGACTACATTGTAACGAGAGCGAGAGAGGGATGGCTTGGCGAAAGTGTCGCAGAGGAAATCAGCCGCCAGCAGAACACCTACGCAGCGATGCAGCATACTTATCTTCAGCCCAAGGACTTACACAAGCTCTCCCTCATGGTCAAAACCTGGCAATGCTTCTATTATAATCCAGGAAAGTACCATCTTTAAGAGCCGTCCACTCTCACATCCAGCCAGACAATTCTTCAAACGAGGCTTGAATATCTCTGAATTCAACACCTGAACAATCTGTTAACTAAATAATGTTTCCCCTCTATTTCATTCACATTTGCATTCATCTTTAATTAAAGAACTGAAGTCCAGTTCAAAGTTGAAAAACACTTGAAAAGCATTTGGCCACATATTCAGGCGACACAGAGCGTGGGCACGCTAACCTAATTTTCTCACAAATGGGACATAACAGAGTTTTTTGTAAAAACATGAATGATGCAAAAAGACTGTTCTTATTCACAGACACTTGGTTGCCTGGCAAAAGGATGAATGATTCTGTTACGTATTATTGACACATTCATAAAGTGAGTAAATAACTGCCTGTTTTGCCACAACTTAGACCCCAGTCTCACAGACCTAGAGACCGGTTGGTGACCCCCTGGCAGGTGAGTGATTGCTGAAGGTTGCTGGCTGTCTGAACTCGATTGCTGAAGCCCCAGTCACGCACGCTTAGTGACCTCCTGTCAACCTCTAGCTGGGGAAAAATATGTCTCCCATGACTGGTTCTTGAGTGGTTGCTTGAGGTTTCAAACACTTTCTTCAAAGTAAAAGGTGCTGGCTTCAGCAATAAGGCACAACTTTTACTTTGAACATTCTTCATTTCCGTTTTGTGCCGTACTTTTTCAAGCTTCACTGCTGCTCGGTGAGTAGTTGGGGAGTGTTTCAATTCAGCATCTTCCATGTAAACTAGCTAGCGACCAAAGCAATCACTAGAAGGTTTCTGGTGCAGCACCCTCTGTGACAGCCAGCAACTTCCAGCAACCACTCTCCAACCAGTTGGAGAATACACATGACCGGAAGTTGCCAAGAGGTTGCCAACCAGTCTCTAGGTCTGTGCAACTGAGACCTTAGAAATGTCTTTTTTTTTATTACTTTGTTTACTTCAACACTTCTTGCACTTAGTGACATCACCAATGACCATGTTTTTACTGTATTTATGGTATGAGTAATGGTGACATAAATAACTTGTCTCACCTGCCCTGCAGTGTCCAGAATCTCCATGGTGACAGACTCATCATCAATATTGGCTTGATGGCGATATGTTGATTCTGTAAGGCAAAAGTATGAGGAAATATGTAAAAAGAAAAACTCAGTCTAATGTGAGTCATCATTAGATAATAGTGACTCCTCCTAACATGTGACTGGAACTCATCATAATGCATTTTTTGACTTAAAAAATCAGTATCACTGTGAGGGCAGGCAGAGTTTCAGTGTGTTTACAATACATTACTGAATATAATTCCACCTACTATTCTTTTGAATATTCAGATGATGACGCACAAAAGTGATGATTACTGTTTGCAAGAAGCTTACTCACACCAAACCCCTGCATCCAAGGTGGAATGATTGTACAGCACACATCTTTTATGACTTTTAAAACACTATTGAGAATTTGTGCACCATGCTTAAAAGCCGAGTCCAGGAAACCAACCAAACTGAATGAACTCAACCAGTTCTGCCAAGAAAACTGGTCGAATCTCCAGCCAGAGTAATGCCAGAAGGCCACAGTCAAGGTGTAACTTCCTAAGGGACATTTAAGGGGGTGTATGTATATATTTGAACTTGTATGTATAATTTTGACTCCATGTGGATCAGAGAAAATCCAAAATAAATTCAAACTTGTGCTTGTTTTTTTAAAATCATTACAGATGTATGCCGTACAACCTTTCCACCCTGGAAAAAGGAACAGTTCAAAGCAATCATTAAAAGCCCCAAATTACCCCGACAGTCACGCCCATCATCAGCTGCTCATCTGCTAGTGCTAGCCTGACACCAGTGCTCTGCTTTCAGTTGGATTATTTACAACAGTAGGTTGTTTGCTGGTTACTGTGTGGTGATTTTCTGGTCCTTTCAGGTCATAAACCTCTTTAAGCTTTTACCCTCTGCACTGCCTGCCTGGCCTCTTCCATCAGCAAAAGCTCCTTCCTGTTTGACCCAGCCAGAGGAAAAACATTTGGCTTTACAGCTTCCTTTTAGAGGCATTAACTAGCTGTCATTGGCACTGAGATCCGTGTTTTTTTTTTGTTTTTTTTGGACTCATATATAAAGCATTTTCATGCCTGAGGTTCAGTTGTACGGCAAAACACAACTTTCTGCCTGGCTCAGACAGATACACAATTGTTGGAAGAGTGGACGCAGTATTTTCTCCTCCCTTCTACTCATTTCCTTACATTTTGCAGCCACGTTTTTCCAGCATGCCGTCAGACCCTCCTGGTTGCAGGGTGAAGTCTGACTCTTGCAGTGACCTGAAAACAAATCGAAGCTTCACCTCCAGGTGATTTGAAAAACAGGATAAGAGCTTTGTATTCCTGGCACAGGTGCGAACTGTGACTGTGACCTTTCGTTTGACCTCAGTCAGACGGGAGTTATCTGCCTGTCCCCCTCGCCGTCGTAAAATCCCATCTGTAAACACCTCGCAGACAGCACCAAAGCTCCCTGAAACCTTCCCCGTGGAGACAAATTCTGCTGGATTTTCCATCATTTTTACGAGAAGGCTTTTCTTAAAGTTTTCTGACTGTGCAGATCCACCCTCACAATCGTGCTATCACAAATGCGCAGTGACTTCCACAGATTAACTGCACAAAGACTGTGCAGTTAATCTTTGGTCATAATAATTTGTACACTTTATTTTGTTTTTTGCTCCCAAATGTCATAAAAATGTAGTGGGCGCAATGTGTGGAAATATGAGTGGGTATTTTTCAGGTTTGCTACTACTGCTGCTACTATAGTCTTCATCTTTTTCAAAGGTTTTTCACTTTTTGAGTATTTGCACGTTTCAGAATGCAGAGCACACCAGCGTGATGCACAGCAGCGAAAGCTGCGTCCAGAATGGAAGCGACTCGATTGTTGTGCGTCGCTTTGAAGCTGATGGCCGGTTGCTCGTGGACATTCCAGACACCAGTTGCCTAGGTAACCCGCTACTGCATTTACTACCAAGTCACATGTCAATCACAGGTATTCTGCGCTCTCACTGTTAGTCGCTTCATGCGGTTGCCTGTAAAATGTACGGTCTGTAAATAAGCTATGCAGAGAAGTCTTATAATCAGTGCATTGGTTACATTTTACTTAAATGAAGCAATAAATAAATTATAAATAAATGATGGAGCATGGCCTACAACCTGGTGTACTGGCTGCAGTTCAGCTGTGTCAAGTTTGAAGGGCAGCAAACTGCAGTGTTAGTAACAGTTCAGTCACATATGCAGGTTTGTAGTAAGAATGAACTTGCAGCGAGATAAACACAGCTTACAAAGTTAGATTGCGCTTCTGTTTATCTATTTACTCATTCTTCTGGCCCATAAAAATATGAAAATCTGGCCAGTCTCTTATGGAAGATAATCTTCTTGTGCATCCCTGGACTGCTTTCAGCAGAGCAGCTACATATTTTTTCGATTGCTCCCTGAGCACTGTGCTTTAATTTCACTACAAATCTCAAACATCCAAGGTCGTAGGCGCAGAAGCAGGAGTGTAGTCATAGTTTTTTTTCCCACTTTCACTGGATTGTAAACTGTGAATTCAGAAACTATCATAGCAGAGTTCTCCTGTAATGTCCTGAGACATCTGAAGGAGAAGATTCAGTGCAAAGGACGTGAACTTTGGTGCAGGCTGTCTTAACCATTGTGCGCCAGCAAACAATACATTTAAAAAGATTCTTTTCGGCCACACAAACGCACTCTTCACTCACCACCTGCCAGACCCTGGAGATACAGACACTTCCACAAAATGAAAATGAAGTTAAGTTTTGGCAAAGTGTGGGAGATCCAGCGAGTGTCACGAGTGGGACAGAAAGCTTTTCAGAGGCACACCAAAAGAAGGCCGTTGAAGGGGTTTAGGTGAAAGTACTACACATGTGATATAGATGAAATTAACTGTCAAAGCTTTAAATGAAAATAAACTCTTGTGAGGATGAAAAGTTGAAATATAACTTTCTAATTAAACGCTACATTTTTTCCTCTGTGATTAAATGGCTGCAGCGGATTTGGTCTGATTACCTCAAAAACTGAAGCCAACAAACGACGCAGAGGACCTGCCAGGCAGATGTTCAGATTCTCGGTGACAGCAGAGTTTAAACTGGCAGGTCCTGCAAGCCCACTCTGCTGTGTGCCAGGTGCGCTCACCTCTCCGGGGGATGAATTGCGTTCTGTGACGTAAATGAAATGTCACAGAGAGCCGGAGGAGGAAGTAGCTTGCACAGCTGTTTGGCTGTGTTCACGAGGAGCATCCCTAAGGAGAACCAGAGTCACACTGTGCCCCGTGGGACGGCCTATTTTAGGAACCAGCTCCCTGTCAGCTCCCTGTCAGTACCCAATCTGTCCACGTCTACACCCCTGTGTGTCTGTTGATAAGGGCACTGACAGCAGGCAGGCTGGTATGATTTGAGCAGACCCACCGTCCTTTGTAATGGTCTTGGGAGGAAACAAAAAACAGCACTTTTCCCAGCAGCAAACAATCGCACTCATAATCTGAAAACCCTTACTGCCACAAGGCAGTTTGGCACCAGGCAGGGAGAGAAAGTCTCAACATTGTCAACATTGTCAGTGTGTACTTCCATAAATTGCTCCAATAAACCAGGAAAAGGCGACTTTTTGCTTGCTCATGCTGTACAGTGCGATGCAACATAAAGCAGAGCTGCTGCGGCGATGCCAAACCACAGTCACGGTGGCACAGAATTCATTTCTGTGAGCCAAAGGAGATTAGAATCTGTAACCAGACGGTGTGCAGAGACAGAAATAACTTTTGCAATATTGTGGCCATGTGCATTCAGAGGCGTTTCTCACAGCGCTGCTGGGAATGAGGTCCATCTAATATCTCTGCAGACTCACAGCATCTGTTGGTACCAGCCAAGAATTTAAACATACAAAGAACAGCACATAAAAATTTTTTGTTTACCCATGTTTTTCTTTTTTTTGGCATCTTTTATTAGGATGCAGACATTCTTCGGTGGTCAGTGCCTTAAAAGAATGCATTCTTGCCACACATTTTCCCTCTGTGGATGTGCAGGCTTTATACTACAAAAGCTGGACGCAGCTTCACAAAGTGCCTTAAACCTGCTTTCTTTCTAATGGCCAGCAGGGGTCGATTACACTGTACGCACTCAGAACTCACTGTTTATGAGAAAGAAAGTGCACTACTAGTAAATTACTGAAGAGCTGAAAAAGTATTAATTTATAAAAATTTGCCTTCTCCTTTTATTTTCCTTTTGGATCTTGGGTCTACATGCAGATATGAACTGAATGCATTAATGAGAAAACACCCTTGACTGGAAAACTTTTTGCAACATAGCAATGTACATACATACAGTCCTGTAGAAAACATGTTGTAACCCCCGTTCTGGCAGTCACATTTACTTCCAAATATACAGCTCTGTATATCACGTTCACCTACAGGAGAAGCTGCCTTTGAAGATACGGCTCTGCTCGGGCTGTCTTGTAACTCTAGAACAAAAAGTGGCCATTCAGTTCAATTCAGTTCAATTTTATTTATACTGCACCAAATCACACCAGCAGTTGCCTCAAGGCGCTGTTCATTGCAGGTAAGAAGATCTGAGCTCGTTTGCAAGCCCGATCCAGATAAATAAGTAGATAATAAATGGTGAACAATAACCACGAGAAGGTGTATTGTGTATTGTGCATTGAGATAGATGAAGTGCAGCTCACATTCTGGCAGTAATCCTCCAGCATGCAAACCCCCTACCTGCGCGATCTGCCCATAATAGTGTTTTAATGATGTTTTGAGGACTTTGTGGGTAATTTCATCCAGGCAGTCTGATTGGTCACAGACTCCCTCCAGCGGTGCTGTTATTTCCATTACAGACCTCAAGGGGTTGTGACGTAACCTCTTGTTGGAACCAAGGAGGCAGTTATTGCTCCTGATTTCCACCACGTTCACCACTTGGAGTTTAAACGGTACACGTGTGATATGAAGCTGGCACAGTGGTACTACATTATACTGCAAAAAACTGGCTTCTCCGTCTAATTGTAGTAATTGCGGTAGTGTCGTTAGCAGGCACCTGAGTACGATCCTAAATGTCACGTATGCTCAACTTAAAAGCAAACAAACAAACAAAAATCATTTCGCTTTAGTTAAAGTTTCTTCTTTGCCGCTCCAGCACCTGAAACTATCCCAACAGTCTCACGGCCATATGTTGAGATGTGACACCGAGGACATGATGGCTGCGATCATTATGTCATTACATGAAAATAGATTAATTATGCTCCTGAGTGCGGTCTGCTTTATGTTGCTGATTGCACTCTGCTGCACCAAGAACAGAGAGGCTATTGAAAGAGCAGCACGTGAACAATCCGGAGGCTCTGACCTGCCAGGTACAGCCAGGAAATGAAAAGCACATTATAGGGGTGACATGTTGTATTTGTGCCCTATAATTACAATGTGGGGAATTGGTTCAACTGGAATATAAAAAGGCCAGTTCTATATTATGGGAAGAAAAAACTGCTTTGCATTATGCCAAGTTGTAGCACTTTAAACACCTCATCCCTGGCTTTTTAATTACTTAATTATTGGTTACCTAAGTAATTTATATTTTCAGTCTTTTAGTCTGTTTTCATTAAAATGTCAGCCCTGTGATGGACTGGCAGCCTGTCGAAGGTGTACCCTGCACCGCCTACACAAAGTGTTAACAGAAAGCTGATGAATGTGATGCTGGCAGCAGCGGGTCTCACATCAGTCGTGGTATGGCTGAAAAAGAAAAGGATGGAGGTGCTGCAGTGACCCGGCCAAAGTCCAGACTTCAACCGGACCGAAGTGCTGCGGTGGGCATAAACGAACGCCCGCTAACCTCAATGAGCCGAAGCAGCGCTGCAAAGAAGGGCGGGCCAAAATTCCTCCACGATGATGGCAGAGGCTGATAAAGTCACGCAGAGTTCTTGCTGTTAAAGGTGGTTCCACAAACTACTGTACTTCGTTTTTTACACATTGGCTTAATTTTTGCTAAATAAACAATGAAAGAGTGTAATCTGTTGTGTTGTTTTACACCTGAGGTTAGATTTAAATCATTTTAGAAGCTACTAAGGACCATATGGTGTTTTTTTAATAGTCCTGATATGTAAACACTGACAGAGTGTACTCTCTTTTGACATGACTGTAGATGCAGGAGGCGGCAGTAACAGAAAATCAGGGGGAGGGGGAACACGAGTTTTGCAAATAGAAATCTGTCTGTCTTACCAAGTGTCGGATCATACTCCCAGATGAAGCGTCTGGTCAGAAATCTCACCACCAGAGCTGCAAAGAACCACAGAACAAATGTGTTCAGCATATGAAAGCAGCACATGAGCAGGGCGGTAGTTTGATTTTAAGTATTTAGTCCAATTAAAGCAGTAAATAAGTTTTTTTTTTTAGTGCACATTGAGTCATAAATGATAAACAGATTTCAGTAGATGAAAAACAAACTAGAAATTCATGCCCATGTGTTTATAATAGAGATGATCAGGTTGAATCAATCTACAGCCCTAATATGCACATCAGCTAGTCAGATAATCAGCTGTGGGTAACGCACCAACAGGCCATAAGATAAAAAGCACTTCAACACACTTTTCATCTAAATGCTAATACCCATCTGCAAAGTTCCAGATCATTACGACGGAGTTCAAACAACCTTCAGGATGAAACATCGGCTCTCAGCGTTTATCATCATCATCTTCCCTGACGCAGCATCGGCCCTCCTCAAAACAAAAATCCCCAGTGAGCCACTGACTCACCGTCTTAATAGTTTACCATCAACAAGTAATGTGCCCCACGGAAATGTTGATGTGATTTACTCAGAGCGAATTAGGCAGCCCTTCCCTGTTTATCACACGGAGCCACGCACCAAACAGCGCCAGGCTCTTTTTCAGAATAAAATTACCTGTAAACACCGACGTGAAACGCTTCAGCTGATGGGAAGGCGTGATGTCACTGAGAAGGGGAAATGACCTGCTGTGACAGTTTACTTTATGTGAAAGAGAGCGGCAGAGAAAATAAATGTATTGGTTATACTCTCGTACTCTCGTCACTCAGAGTGAAATGAGATGATTGAATTCACTCTTGTCTGAGAGTGAAATAAAGAGAGAGAAATACAAATTCACATTCTGCAACTGATTGCAACTTGTGCACCCACAGCTTGAGGGTGTTGCACACTCACGACCACTTTTGACCTCAAGGCTACTGCACAGGTCGGCTGCCAGCTGCTTGTATTCTGATTACATCCCTATAGAATGTAATCAGAGTGCAAAACAGCATGGAACTTATTTTTTAAATGAAGTTTTAGTAGCAAATATAAAAAAAGTTAAAGCCTCTTCACACATTTTAATTAGCTTCGCTGCAGGAGCTGCCATGTCCCTGAGTCGCTGCCAGTGTATGGTTCTCATGAGTCCAGGTGGGTATCTGCCATCATGTCACCTTACTAGAACAGAGATAATGGAGAAACAGCTCTTCCCTTTGAAAGCTGCCTTTGAACTTGAGAAAAAAAACATCTATTTAACTCAGACCTGTTTTCCAATTAGCTGCTGCTAAGGAAGAAAATCTATTGTGACTCTGCCTTGTTTCATTACGGTGCTAAAAAGAGAAGTGAACCTCAGCCTTCGAGCTCACAGTAACTTAGTCAAGCAGGATGAACACCTTTACTATTTTATTAGCCAAATGGCTCTTTTACTTCAGCGTTCGTCATTCGTGTCTTGTTGATTTAGTTCCTCGGGAAATCGCAGCCTTCCCGAACAAATTCAGTGTGTTTTTAGGCAAAGGAAGCCGGGGTCACGTAACGTTCAATTATTCCCCGAGCTCAGTGAAAACAGAACAGTGGCAGGTCATCTGTGAGTTTGCTGCTGACAGAGCAGACGGATGTGTACATTTACTCACTGAAAACTCGTGCTTTCCCCCTTCAGCCCTAATTTTTCTGTCGAGGTTATTTTGCGGCGTTCGAGCTGCAGTGGCCTGGATTCCAGGTGGCGAGAACAACCAATGGGGTGTGAAGTCCTTTTCTCATTAGATGTAACACTACCTCCTGCTTTTCACTTCCACGGCAAAGAAAGGTGCACGCGGCAGAGAGGAGCCTTTGTTAACGTGCATCAGTGGACATTGTGGCCCAGATTCACTAAAGGATTGCAAAGGGAATAATGTGCAAGGTATCACCACGCTGACCGGAACACAAAGACGGCTGATTTACTGCCTGTGTGCAGGGAGAGGAAAGCTGATAACAGTGCTGGCATTCACAAAAAAAAAAAGCCTTTCTGCACTTGTCGCATTTTGCTTCTGTGGAATCCATTTTCCATTTTGTTCTTTTGATAGAGGTGTTGCATTGGGTAAAATGGAGCCACATATTTTGCAGCTCCCCTGAATTACAGTTGCACATATTTGTGCTTTTAGAAGCCCGTGTTATTATGTTTTACAAAGATATGGTCACAAATTGTCATTTAAATAACAGTGAAGCAGGAATAATGGCCTTCCAACCCCAAATTGCACATCAGAATGCACATTTAACAAAAGTAGGCATTTGGCTATTTTTGAAAATCACTCTATTTGAATATATAGCAACACCCTGAACACACGTTTCTCTCATGGGCGGTGATCAACAGACGATGCTAAAGGGTCTGAATATCGGGCATATTTTTCCTGATAGCTGTAACGTAACAGCAGACATAAAATAATCCAAAACTCAACCGTCAAACATGAAAAAACTCGAGATTGGCCGTAAACGAAAGCACAAACTCAAATATATTAACTGAGAGTCCAAAACACAGGAAAGCCCCAGGACCATGACACACAATTTTAATGTTTTGTATCACAAGTTTTTCAAACTTAGCAGAAATTTCGCCTGCTAAAGCTAGCAGCTGCCTACTTTAAAACAGCTTTTTTGGCACTCAAATTTAGAACAGGAAAGTATCGAACATGTTAATGATGAAAGAGAGGCCTCAAAAAATTTTAAAAAATCACATTCAAAGGGATTTGTAAGGTATTATTTTGTCAAAATCCTAAAATGTGAACTAATAAATATAGTCTATAAATATATATTTTAAATTATTAGACCACAGCCCAATGTAAGGTTTATACCATGGTTAATCCACCAGTATGTGCGGGCTCTTTAAATGAAATTATATTTTTAATCCTAAAATATAATGATTGTTGTTATTCATGAATTTTAAAATTACATTTTTTACAAAAATTTTATTTTTATTACATGATTACGTGATCAAGATGCCAACTTACAGTTATTCCTGCATTCCTGAACAAAAATATATATATTTTAGTGCTTGAACGTTACAGTACGCTTGATTGATTTCTGACTGAGTCCAGTGTGCCGGCTCAAATGTTAAAAAATAAAAATGAGTGTATACAGAGAGTTTCGCTCAGCTATTTGTCATTTGCTGTTGTTGCTGCCTGCATCTAAACTCTTTTGGTAAACGCTCTTATAAACCTCGTTATATAGTTATAAAAAATCTACCCTTCATCAAACACGGTTAGGATTAACATCTGCCAGGTGGGCAGAGGCTGGACTTGAATGGTATCTAATGATGCTGTTTGCTAACACATTTGCCACAACTGGGACCCACCGAGGACCATAAAAATACATTTAAAAAAAAATCAATGAATACAGCATTAAAAACAGCCAGTGGAACTTCTCCCGAGTAGCAATTACTGTGTCCGTGAGAAGCCTGTGAAACCTCAGTTTAAGATTAGTCCACATGAGTCTTAAAGGTAATAAACCAATTAAACAGCACTGCGTGCTTGCTGGTGATAGCTAATACTGATCAGATTAAGCTGTGGTCATTCTAGACCAACTGATAACACCTGTATGAATTCTGTCATTATCACAGGCTACAGGAGTGATTGTAACATTATTGTTCCTTAACCACAAATTAAACAGGTTGTGTGAACTGATGGGAAGTGGATGAGAGTGCAGTAGGAGCTGCTGTTGTGTTTATTCTCTGGTGTCACACAGGTTGCATCATGTGGCTCTATATGTTGCCTATTTCCTTATAATGTCTCATGCTGCTAGCTGGTTCTCCACAACCTGAAATTTCCCACTCAAAGCAAATTAAAAAGGAAAAACAAAACAGATCTGATGTTATTAAATTATTCAGTTCAGACTTCACAGGGCGCCTACGAGCTGATGGATGACAGAGTTTTCAGATTTACGTCACACACGCCATCCATAGTAGGTGTTTGCCAAAAGCTTCCTTTATCTGAAGTGACCTAATCACATTAGTGGCAGAATGTTGGACTAATTGCAAACAAAGCAAGAGCAATTAGTGGCGCCCATGCCCCTGTTCTGAACCAGTGTTGTGTTACTCATTGAACAGTCTCTATTGATTCCTCATGACCAACAGACGGACACCCACAGCTCTTTGGTTCCTTTCAACCACAAAAACACCTCTTTACTGTCTCTCCCAGAGCTGCGGCTCCACAGTCAAGTCCTGTACCTATTGTGTTCATGTCATGTTGGGTCATGTCACTGAGCCAGCTGTGCTGATAAGCCTGGAGAAGAAATGGTTACATGGGAACTGCCTAAAAAAACAAGTCTGCTTCCATAGGAGTAAAGCCAGGTGTTGTCAGCAGCTCTATAAAAGCAGAGGTTTTGGCATTTTGGTGGTCACGTGTGTGTTGACACAATTCCACAATCCCAGTCCAGCTTAGCTTTACAAAGCTGCATCTGAACAAAGCACTCTGAAAAAATGTCCTTTGGGCAGATGAGGCCAGTGTGGAGATGATGCACAGCACCATGTTTGGAAAAAAACAAGCACCGCATATCACAGCAAACTCCTCGCACCAGATGTGAAGCACGGCGGTGGAGGGGTGATGATGTGGGCTTGTTTTGCAGCCACAGGACCTACAGTCACTGCAAGGTCATTACAAGCTACTGAATGATGGGCGGACACTGTTTTTCCAGAGGACTGCATAGAGTCCTGTAAAAACTTTTTTCATATGACTGTACAGCTCAAATATTCTTGATAGCTATTGATGGATATTTAGGATATTGCTCGTAGGTTCATCACATTTTCATAAATTTTGAGAAGATTATCTAACGGGAGCAGTAGCTCCATTTTGGGGGGTGTGGGGTGAAATATATAGTGTTATATAATAACTCCAAAAAGGCGTCAAATGAAAGCATTACTTTTTAAAATTTCCCAACTTTTCCAGCTGGACTGAAAACTTTAAACCCTTTTTTCCCCCTATTGGAAGTAGCTGCCTTTACCAGGTGGAAAATGTTGTGTTTGACTCATATATTCATTTGATGCTTGGCACATATTTGGACAGCACATGGATTTAATATTCTCCGCAATTTCACGGCTAACTTTATTTCTATAATGCCCACGAGAGCTCAGAAATATTAAGAAATGCGAGTGAGAAAAGTATCCAGAAAAACCTCGTAAAAATAATCAGCCGCAGCTCAACAGCACACCGAATTCAGTGTCGGATAGCGTTCGCCTGTGCTGATTGATGTCATCAGACCTGTTGCACATTTGCTGTTTTTCTCATGTTTTGTGTGAACAGAAAAAGGATGAATCATTAACCACACATCTTTGGGTTTTTATTGCATTTGTGTGAAGAAATGCAGACAGTCTCTGCTCTGCTGCTCTGCTGGCAGACAAGAAGCTACAATTTGTACCTAATGTGTCACCAAAATTTTGTTCCGATCCTGTCGACTGCTTTGAGATTGTAAGATTTGTTACTAGTTCAAATGACCACAGAGTTAGTATTTGTGTAGCCGGCTCGCACCTCCAATCAATATCGTCACCACTCACTCCTGAGATGTTGGCAGCAGGGTTACGGATCACCTCTGACCTTTAATTATCTGGTTCCAGCAAACCCTCTCAGCAGTTTAAATGAAACTGAGGAAATTAAGATGTTTTATTTGTGCAGCCTTGCGGATTCCTTTCTCCTGAAGTTCAAGGATTGCTTCTGAGAATCTGAAAAGCTTCTGCAGGAACTAAATCGCTAAAAAATGATTAGAGAATCAACATAACGGCGAAGGACAGACGAGAGAAAGGCGTGCAGCAGTTTTCGAGGAGAAGGCATGAAAGCGCCGCGGCTGCTTGTTGCTTCCAGCATTCGCACAAATGTATTCAACTTTTTTTATTAACTTGGCAGATGTTGAGTCACTTTAAAGTCCTCTGATCAATCTGGTGGAAAGCGGTTGGAAACAGACGGCATTTTTTGTTGTTTTGTTTTTTTTAAATGCCAGTCAGCTGTTTCTTCACACACACACCAAGATGTGACAGCTCTCATGCTAGAAACAAGCAAATATATGAGCTACAAAAGCTCCCAAACCACTTCCTGAACAGTAGGTCAGGCCACTAGTTCCAGTCTCAGAGCTTTCCCAGAGTTCCTTTCACCACCATTCTCCCTGGGGCACGTCTGTATCGCATACCACCAACCAGTACACCGAGCCTCTTTGGACCTGTTGAATACACATAAACCATTTTTTAACTATAAGCATATATATGCTTGTCTGTTTAACATGGGCTGCTGGGATTCCCCAAGGTGCCGGAGGAAATATCCAATCTGCCTTAATATAGACTGACATCAGATCAGACGTCTAATCATCTCAGTGTCTTTCCAGATCAGATTACAGCTCGCTAATCATGTTCCATCCATAAAAAAATATTTTTAAATCTCTTTAAAACCCCACAAAGAACGGATGTGGGAAATCTGAAGTGGAGTGGAGCAACAATAACACACAAGGCAACAGTAAACATGTCAACTCCCAGGATTGATGGCATCACCGTCTGAGCGAGTTCAGAGTCGGAGCCAAACGGTGGTTTCGAGTGAGACGCATGAGGAAAACCCCCTAACACAAACTTTTAGCCCCCTGTTAGTGAAAAACACCAGAATGGGGAGACGGAGAATATTGAGGTAGCAAAATATCCTCGTGCATTTTGACCGAGCGTTCACTTCACTCATAGATTATTTTAAAAGCTTGCAAAATGCAAAATATATGAATAAAAGTATTTTATTTTTTTAATGTTAAAAAAAAAGACAGCAACCCATTTAAGTGTAAATCCGTGTGTTTTTTCTCGTCATACATGACATTTATATAAAACTGTATAACAATTAGCTCATTTTGCTCACAATCCATCACAATTCACAGGTTATTGTCCATAATACAAAAAATGTGACTCTGACCTTGAGCACAGCTTGGGTGAAGACCCCTTTGGTAACATTTGTGTGTAAATTTGATCAAGTTCTGACCAATACTGTAAGAGGAGAAGTGATTCTTGTGAGTCATGGAGAAGGATGGATGGATGGATGGAGGGATGGATGGAGGGATGGATGGAGGGATGGATGGATGTCTCGCCATAGCATGAGCTCATTGGTGCACCAGCTAGATGAGCTAAAAAAGAATTATTATGGAGTCATTATTTATTAACTTCCCTGCAATGTATTACACAAACTAGTTAGCAACGGCTTTACTCTGTACCACAGTTTGTGGGTAAAAGTATTGTATGAACCGTGCAGTGTTCAACATGTCAGATATATCTGTGACAAGCCAATATCAGCTCAATAATATCAGCTGATCCATAGACGGTTTGAGCTTAAATGTCTTTTCTGTCTGAAATCAAACCATCGTTTAAAAAAATATCACTTGGGAGTGTTAAATGTGCCACACTGTGATTATAAGTTGCATATGAGCCGTAACTGTATGTAAACAGGAAAGCGGTTTAGCAAATGCTCCAAAGAGCTTTTTTTTCTGTTCCCAGAATACAAGAACACAGAAATACTTGAAGTAATCTCATCATCTCTCTTCCTCCTGTGATCAGATTACAGATGGCCAATTATCACCACATGACTCATCTCTTTCTTCTTCATGCCTACTCATTACTGACTGAGGTTTGCAGATTCCTGGTTATCATACAGCATTTAATTTCATGAGATTTGGGGCATAATGAGCGCAACTGCTCTTGTGAGAATAACTTTCTGCTTTCTGCCATCTTTATTTTGCCATTAACCAAAGTACGATTAATAATCCAGCCTCTTTTTTATAAAAAAATATGTTTTACATGAACAGCACTTGAATGAAGCCCACTTAATCCTTCACTTACCAGTTTTTTATCTGACGTCCCCTTATCAAAAATACTCCAAATTAATTAGCACCTCAGCCGTAGCACCGTGTCGGCGTACTACAAAAGCAAAACTTAAAAGAATCATAAATCATCTAGTGTCGCCCAGGAGCACCGGCCTTGAAAATGAACACATTTCTCTTTATAGCAGCGGAAACAGCCTCCAACCTGATGCTGGCAGACAGCCTATTTAAATGCTCTAGTGCAGTAAACACATTCCCTGCGTCACAAGTGGATATTTTGGCAGCTAAATTGGTTTCGCTGCCTGAAGCCAGGTTCTCGTAATAAATCAAACAGCAATTAAACCATCAGGTGTCGCAGTGTTTTACTTTCCTGAGCTGTTAAATTGTTCCCTCCGTAAAGCTCTAATGCAGAGGGATTTGCTACACTTGTGAGCAATCTAATTAGATACAAAAGTAATATTACGACAGAGAAGGATAAGCTTGCAGATTATCGTCCACATCCACAAATATAATTTAAAGACGTGCGCGATACTGAGAAAGCTTGTCTTTGATTTATCACCCGATGCTGCAGCACCTTTCAGCTCAGCCACTATGTATCATTGCCTGTTTTGGCCTTTAATGGATGTCTGCTCTTACTACACATTCGTTTGTGGACTGCTGCTTTAAAGCATCAAGTTTGGCATTTTGGCCACCACAATCTTTTTTTTATTTAAAACTGGATGTGTCAAATGAGGGGTGGAAATTTGTGGGAGTGTCTTTTTCTGTTAAAAAAAAAAAACTCCACTTCCTGGTAAATGCATTAGGAATTGTGCAAAAGTAGCCACTTGCACTTTTAATTGATTGGTTGATTGTACCATCTAGACATAGTTTAAAAACCACAGCCTGCCTGAGTGTTGTTGCTGACCATGTCCATTCCTTTATGACTACCTTCTACCTTCTGATGGTTGTGCCCAGCAGGATAATATGCTGTGTAACAAGCCCAGATCATCTCAAGCGGATTTCTTGAACACAGCAGTGAGTTAACTGCACTCATATGGCCTCCACAGTCACCGGATCTCAATCCAACAGAGCACCTTTTAGATCAGGTGGAACAGGAGATTCACTCATGGATGCGCAGCTGACAAATCAGCAGCAACTCTGTGATGCCATCGTTCCAACATGGACCAGAATCTGTGAGGAATGTTTCCTGAACCTTGTTGAATCTGTGCCAAAAAGAATTAAAGCAGTTCAGAAGACAAAAGCGGATCCAACCCAGTGCTGGCAGCTAATGAAGTGTCCAGTGAGTGTACTTAATGACCGGTCCTCTCACAAAGGAATTAATGAATGAAAGAATTAGATGACTTGCTGGTGTAAACTGACCACAGTTCATTTATTCACTAATAACTTCACTATGGTCTGCTGACATTTTTCTCATTTAATCAAACTGTTTTCATCTCCAGGGCGCTACATTACCTCAGTGAAAAAAACAACCTCAGTAACTTAATTACAGCTACAAAACTCCAGTAGTACGGCTCTCCAAAGAGGCCTAATCACCTCTTATAAATCGCTGTGTATCTTGAGTGGAGCAGTGTAGTGGATCATGACAACATATGGTACGAAGCAAAACTTCATGCACAAGGAGGAACTCCAGTCATGACAGCAATGGTGGTCTTGTAGTATTATAGCTTGGGGACTGATGCTAATTGATTTTAGTAGTTTGAACCATATTTTCTGTCCGTCCCCTGCCAAGAACCATTGTGCTTCACATCCTTTGGCTGAGTGCACTTTGCCTTCACAGGCAAAGACAGATGTGGCTTTGTTTGAGCAGCGCATATTAAGTTCATTTTGAATGACAGTAAAGGTCAGATAAACTTCCCTCCGCTAATCTCTGAATGAGCTCCATGCACACACAATGGCAGAGGGTGATGCAGTCATTTTCCTCAGGGCCCCGCGGCTCTATAAAACAGGGCCCCAGAGAGGCTTTGATTTCACATCCCTGAAGATGGAAAAGGACAGAAGCTTGAAGCTTGCACTTGTGGGGTTAGAACAGGAAGGACGTGAGAATCCCAACACCGCATTCATCCCTTTAATTTAGCGTCTAACAATAGCAGCACAGCACTATTCATCATGAACCATTTGCAAGGCAGATGGGACGCTGTGGTGACCACACCTTATAGAGCAAACTTCACTGTGGTTACTGGCCAAAAGGTTAAGCACTGTATACAAGTGGCAGCTGAGAGCAAGTGAACTAAATACTTTGGTGTTAAAGCTTTTAAATGGCCTTACTGCTACTGAGCACATGCCACTCATGTGTATTCATGGGTGCATAAGGCAGTCGAGGGGATGGGGGTTTGGGCCTTGCCTTTCCGTGAAAAATTAAGACTTAAGTTAGGACTAGGCAGTTACTCTGGGTTGGACAGGGCTGTAGAAGGTCTTTAACCCATCAGCAGGACCGGTATCTGCTGCTTTGTGCAAGGAGGAACAGGATGAGCACTGCCAGAGCTACAAAATGACCTCCAGCAGGACACTGGTGTGAATGTCTCAGATCAAACAATCAGAAACAAACTTCATGAGGGTGGCCTAAGGGCCCGACCTCCTCTGTGCTCACTGCCAAGCACTGTGGAGCCCAGTTAGCATTTGCCATATAATACCAGAACTGGCAGGTCCACCACTGGTACCCTGTGCCTTTCATAGATGAGAGCAAGTTCACCCTGAGCACATGTGAAAGATGTGAAAGGGTCTGGAGAAGCTGTGGAGAACATTATGCTGCCTGTAACATCGTTCAGCATGACCGGTTTGGTGGTGGGTCAGTGGTGGTCTGCGGAGACATATCCATGGAGGGACGCGCAGACATCTACAGGCTAGGCAACAGCACCCTGACTGCCATTAGGTATCAGGATGAGATCCTTGGACCCATTGTCAGATGCTGCACTGGTGCAGTGGGTCCTGGGTAGCTCCTGGTGCACAACAATGCCGGGCTCATGTGGTGAGAGTATGCAGGCAGTTCCTGGAGGATGAAGGAACTGATACCATTGACTGGACCCCACACTCGCCTGATCTAAATCCTAGAGAATACCTCTGGACATTTTTTGGTCGAGCCGACACCGCCAGGAGCTCAGTGATGCCATCGTCCAGATCTGGGAGGAGATCCCCCAAGACACCATCCTTTGCCTCATTAGGAGTGTGCCTCAGTGTTGTCAGGCATTGATACAAGCACATGAGTACCATTTTGAGTTTCTGAGGTGAAGTTTCAGCAAAATGGACAAACCTGATGCATCATTTTTTCACTTTGATTTTCTTTGAATTCAGGCCTCTAAGTTGATTATTTTCATTTCCATTAATAGATATCCAGCATGATTTTTTTCCCCATTGAAATCTGATGTGTTTTCAAGGCATTACAGAAATACTCACTTTTAGCACATTTGGAAATGATGAAACTTCTGATTGCTGTGGCAAGACTGCTAAGTTTACAAGAAACTGTCAATCAGTCACAATCCAGACAAGATCGTTGCCTCAGGCTAAAGATGGAAAAGTCACTGCGCGGTTTTATCTGAGAGGACTGGGGGCAAAACAGTGTGACGTTTACAGTTTATGCATCAGAAACTGTTCAATAAACTACATTTTTAGTTGGATGGAATGGAAATGGAAATATGGGAAAGTCTTCGCCGCGCCATTGCTCGGCTGTGCTGGTGCACAGTCGAGATTCTCGGTCTGCATCTTTGGCTTTTCCTGTGCTGCGTCACATATCTGTTGCAAAGAGATGCAAAACAAAGAGAACGCAGGCACTCACTTATAGTGTTCTTCTTTACTGATGTGAAACTGAGAAAATAATACTAATGAGCTATAAGCCAAAAGCATGCATCCTATCAAGCAATTATGTATGCTGGTGTTTAAACATCATATAAATATAATGGACACATTTGTGCTTTTGGTTTATGCTAATGATGGCTATAAGCTGAAACACTCCATACGCTGTTCAAGACAACCAGCCCTACAAATTGTTAACTAGACAATAAACACTGATTTCCACTTCCTGCCATCTCTAATTATCCGTGGAGCAATATTTGGCAGTGGTGGCTGACCTCTATTCCCCGTATCCAGAACCCACCTTAAGAGATTTTGTGCTGCACTGCATTACTCCATATTTGCTCTTATCACCTGTCATGATTAGCACAGCCACAGTGGAGCCTTGTGAGGACGGTATTGATCCTCCTTAGGGTTTCTTTGGCTCTGAGAATCTGTCATTTCACATAAGTTTAAAAGGTTTCTGTAAATAAGAAAGCTGCTGTACTGATACCGTCGTCTAGTGTTTTCCAAAAGACACACATACATGCAGAGTAACAGTTGCAGTATTTGGAGCCGGATGACAGAAAAGCAGAAAGACTGATCTGCCAAAAAAATGTGGGAGGGCACAGCATGGAATAAATCAAATAGAACTGAAAGTGGCCCTGAATATTAAACATTAAGCTGAACCTCGGCTGATAACGCGCCCTCACGGAATTACTTCATGGACTGATCATGAAATTTTCAACACGCTGCTAATCTCCAGAGAGAGAGGTTGTAAAAAGCGAGGAAGAAAATAACCAGCGATGAGTCACACAGCGGCCGAGGACAGCGGCGGATGTCCGAGTACATGAGTGGAGAATGGATGTGGACGTGTGGAGGCTGAGGGGAGTCAGAGGTGCTCTAAAAATAGTTCAGCAAAAGAAATAAGCACGGCCACTCGACAAACCCACCTTCCTGTGACACAATCATTTCCCTTTATGGGTCCACTTTATCTTCGTATGTGACAAGGCGAGACTGATTAATTTTCTGGTATTTATAGTGAGTGGAGAGACAGAACAGCCTTCACTGCAGAAATATATCTTTTGTAGTAATATTAGTAAAACCTGTGTGGGTGTGCGCCAGGTGAATAGAAACACTGGGGGAAGGATTCTGAGGGCGCCAGATGGCCTTAAGAAAGCAGAAACAGAAAAGGTGAATAGCGCACATTCTGTTCCTTTCTGAGGACAAAAAGATGCTCCGGGCAGCAGATGTGGTGCATTCAGAAGAAGAGGAAGTGGAGGACGATAGAGAAAGACGAGCCGAGTGTGGGCATGCTAAGGGAATTCAGTTTTATTGACATTTTAATGAAGTCTCAGAGCTGGTAGAGGCTGAAGCATCAGAGGGGCTGATTATGTCTATCTGCTGTCTGAACTGTCCTGCTCCATAGTCAACCTGTATAACTGTAGGTGGAATTTAAACACGTGATTTTGACTTTTTTTGGCGGATTGTGCCTTCATGCACTGTAACGACATCATACATATTGTGAAAAAAAAAAAAAAAAATACATATTGTGAGGTGAATCTTTGACTATGCCCAAGCCTGAATGTCAACATGTTGAGATGTCCGCACATGATGTAACGGATATAATGTTCACCACTTTAAATGAAATTAATTACTGAAATGACGATGGCAGATTTGTTCAAAAGACGACGCTGATCTGCTAATAGGAATTCTGATGGGAAGTTTTGCAGGTCATAAATCAAAGTTTTGATATATTTAACTCCACAGTGGTTCAGTGAGTGGCGCGGTTGCCGCCATAGTATCAGAAAAATTGATCCAGTGCTTTAGTACCTTAAAGCTTGTATTCTATCTACTAGGTGGAGATAGCTGTGGTTGCAAAAAGACTTCCAAGCTTATAGAAGCCTACAGGAAGACAGCTTTCTTTCTTGACCTCTGTAAACACTATCCAGTTGAGTTTATGGGTGAGTTTAAGTTGAGTTTAAGTTATTAGCCGACAAGCATGCAGTTTCACAGTCGGACCCACCCCTCCTCATCACATCCTTTTTTTCTTTTTTTCATCTTAAGGCTTCACAGCAGGACTTTATGCCACGTTTCCACTAGTACGTACCAGGTACCAGGTACTTTCTTAGTACCCACACAGCCGGGGTTCTAAGCGATCCGAGGCAATCCGAAAATGTGACATCGAAGGACAGCATGCCACTGATTGGCCAGGGAGTGTCGTCACTAGCTGAGTCATGAGAGCGACTCCTTCACCAGAATCAACCGCGCCATTTTTAAAATCTGACAGCAAGAAAACGGAGGCACGCAAACCACTGGGAGGCTCGGTTGAATGCCCAGACCGACGGTTTGCAGCGGTAGTTTTGCAACAAGAGGGCCATCTGAAATGCGCAGAGCATAAATATTTTAATACTTAATGATAACCTTCATCCATTAAAACATTGTACGGGGGACTTATGCATGATGACGATAGTAAACTGGCATTAGCTACCATTAGCTTGTCTCTATCTCATCCATTGTTGTGTTGTGTTTTGAGTCGCGTACAAATTACGTCAAGAGACTACTGCCCACGTTGCTACAGTATCGACTCCACCCACATTGATGTGGTACTCAATAGTAATGGAAACAAAACAAGACGGTGGCAAGTCGTGTCGAGTCAAGTCGACCCGTGCTGAGTAGGTACTAGTGGAAACGCGGCGTTAGAAACTAGCATGTGATGTCACAGTAGCTACATCCATCTTTTATTGGTTGTCTGAGGCCTTACTGTTTGGAGTTTGCAGTCGCCCTTCACCTGTACAGGATGGATTGAGGTTCATGGTCATAAGAAGAAAAAAAAAGCCATAGAAACCTATATATGGACCCAAAGGTCAAAACTGCTGTGGGCTCTTTGTAGGCACACCTACTTGGGGCCCGTGTGGGATAAGTGTGGGTTTGCCCTGCCTCCACACCCACCCACTGTGGGCCCACATAGGCATGTTTTCTGGGGAGTAGTTGCTCTGTACCTACCAGCATTAGCATTCTTATTTAGAAAATGAAGCATAAAGAGAGTCCAAGACAGTCAAGATTCCTTTGGCTTGACTAGATGATGTTCAAGGGATGCCTGTGGAAGCTTGATATCTCGTCTGGAAAGAATTGCTGATGTGTCATCTACTTAAATGCAGTTTGAACCAAACCAGCTGAGCAACACAGCCATCCTTAGAGCCATGTGGCTAGCATGCCTAAAAAGAACTTTTACATTTGCAGCCTACGCTAAACAAGAACTCTGCAACAGTAACCTGAGTGAGAAGTCACTTTTCAGTTGCTGCTGTGACTGCATTCATCAGCTTCTGTAAGCAGAATTATCAGGGCATGCAGGGTCAGAAGTTTCCTTTGACACAGTAAACACTCACTTAGCTACTTCAGATAGGTGTGTTCAGATAAATGTGCAGCCTTATTGCAACTCTCAACTGCCTGGATCAAAAAAAAAAAAAAAAATGCAATATTTCCTGCCCATTTAAAAAGTAATTAACATGTTCACCTTCAACCTGTAATCAGTCAAATGAGTTTCTAGCCTTAAGAAAGAATCAAGGGGAGATGGTGCTGATAATCTGATACATGTGCGCTACGCAACAGCATCCAAGTCAAATCACTCATGCAGTTGTGTCTATCTGGATGCAATCTTTTTCCTCTCTTGAGTAACTCTCTGTCACTGATCAACTGATCCTGATCAAAGGGAAGTTGTTTCTTTCCGTTGGCTTCTGCCTGGAAAATTCTAAGGCTAATGCATGGAAAAGAGCTAATGCTAATGTTTCAGAATCACCACAATCAGGGCAATCACTGAGGAACAATGCGTCTGTTGGCAATCGCTTGTTTTTTCTTTTAACATTACCTTTCATTTGGACTTTTTATTTCCTGCCATCTGGTAGGAGCCCAGTATTTACCCTTTAGCAGCCTTTTGGTCTCCAGATTTTCATACATTTTGGTCCTTACATATGAAACGGTGTATTAAGGCACCATAGGTTTTCTTTTTTTCTTTAATCAGACTTAGGGAACACGTATGTGAAAAAAACAGATTAATTAATATTATATTCTGAGAGGAATTTTATTCATTTATTATTCAAAAATATTTTGAATAATAAATTGTCGGGTTGATCACTTTGTTAAAGCACCTGACCTTGGTTGCGTGTTTGTGTGGACCTACTAGACTTTTCATCTAAACGCTGACAAGAGGACTGCTCTTGCTGAACAAATGAGCCCAATTTAAAAGAATAAAGCCTTGAAGTTTGATGAACTCTTATGCAACACATTCAAATACATAAAAGTCACTTAACGTTTTGCACGGCACCCACACTCTGAAAGCCATTTGGGAACTTTTTCAGATCTCTTATCTAAAAGAGTAAAATATACTTCCGACCCACTGATTAGAGCACTTATGCCGGAGCATAATGTGTTCGATGAGTCACCTTATGGCTGCTCACTGTGTCCGGCATGTAGAATGCAATCAGGGGAGTCAAACATCCAGTCAGCTTCACAGCTTTGGGCTCTCGGCTGTCAGAGGCTGACGATGTGCCTGGAAGCCCAAGCGGGAGGACGGGCATCCTGGTAATAGCTCGACTGCAATGCGAAAAGCTGCACGCAGCAATGTTGATGGATGTCAAATAACCTGAGAGTTATTTAATCACTCTCCGGGTATTTCATTTCCCCCAGCAGGCATCATAAGCAGTTGATTTTGGGAGCAGCATGGTCACTGCGGTCGTGTTTTGAGTCTGAAAGCGTGGCTGTGCCATCTTTCAGCAGGAGGCCCGTTTCAAAATGAGCTCGCAATGTAATGTCAAACCCATTTTGTTCATTAGAGAGTGCAGTACAGTATGTTTTTTTTTTTTTTTTTTAAAAAGGTGCAATGTTATAATGTCTAAAATATTACATGCCCTGCACTACTCTGGATATTCCCATGTTTTTCTGCTTTGTTCATCTAATGTGCAAAAAAGAAAAACAATACCGAAAATCTTCTTATGGTGTCGTGTCTGTAATAGAGTCCAACACAGTAGTGCTTTGTTTTTGTGGCCTCGTCTCTCCTGTCTGCCCTCTGAATGACTGTTTACCTCACACTCCAGACCGTACATCAGGCTGATCCATGGTCCCCTTCTTGGCACTGAATGTGGTAAGCAAGTAGTATTTCAGAAGCAAACGCATATCGGATCCCTCCTTTGTTATTGTTCTGCTTTCTGGCTGCCAGACAGGCCAAAGAGAGGAGGGGAGGCGGCATGTTTGAGGAGTGATGAGACAAGATTTTTTACGAGCTGGCGCTTCACACGCCATGAAGCTAACTTTCCAAAAGAACCTCCAGAGAACTTCCAAAGCACACTGCCCTCTGTGTTAATGCAGATACTATATAAACAGTTTACCGGCATTACATTCAAAAGAACTCAGCTTGTGAAGATTAGCAGCAGACAAAGAGCAGCATTATGAATGAGCATATGTTTTTATTACTGAATTTGTTATAACTTGATTCGTGGAGTGCAACATTTAAGCTCCACTGGGCTGAAACTAGGGGAAAAGACATGGCAGCCCTCCTTCTGCAGCTTCCCCCCCTTTTGCTTAAGCACCTCCCACCAGATGAGAAGGGAATTAAGTAAATGGCGACTTTTGGCTGCACACAAGAGCACTGAGAGTGAATCAAAGTTTTTAAGTTGCAGGCAATAAAACCAAAGGAAAGAGCCACGAGAGCTGAAGGCAGTTCCAAGGTTGGGTATTAACTGGTTCAATATTAGAAAATTTATTATGACTGTAACAATCTGTCAGTGCAAACAACAAAGAGCCTGTAAGTCATTTCTCCTGTGGGTCCTCTCAATATACAATGAAACTCTTGAAAGATGGTGAAGAAAGTGCCTCTAAGCTCCGATACTGACTGATGTTCTCTGCAGAGTTACACACAATAATCTGCTGCCGTGTGTTTCCTCATACAGCACGTACTAAAAGTCAGATATAGCTCACTGAATGGAATACTGACGTACTACACATCGACAAAACTACTGAAAAGCCTGCTCCAGAATATTACACAGGATCTGCTATTGTGTGTGTGCTTTTGTGTTTATGTGTGTGTTTAACAGGGACTAAGTTAAAGGCACAGCCATTGGATGAATGTATCTTATTTCCTCAGTCCAATCTACCTCTGCTGAGTCAATAAACCAAAAGGCTGCAAACTGCCAGAACAGCCAGACTTAATACACTCGGCTCTTTATTAAGAGTGGGATCTCTCTGCAGGAGTCCAAGTTAGACCCTCATAGAGAGCCTGGAACCACCCATCAAACAATTTTGAGACACCCAAGAGGTCTGCTGCTGATCATTAGGGGCGATCACTACTAAAGTAAAAAATACCACCAAGGAACGGCTGGCATCACACGGGCGCTGCCGTCCAAAGTAAAGATGGAAACACTGGAGCACGGAGTTTTGCCCGAATTAAACGAAGTATCAGAAATCTGAAGCTGTCAACATGTGTGGAATCAGATGGAACGTTTAACACTAATTTATGTGAACTGTTCAAAGTTTTCACTGACACCGATTTTTCATGCTGTTTTTAATGAACCTATTAAACGTGCGAAAATGACAAATGCAGCACAAAGCAGGAATTTAGTGTTTTGGTTGAGCATGCTTCAGCTGGGCAGGTAGGTCAGCGGTTGAACTGAGGTTGCACAACACCGTGTCTAAAACCTTTAGCTAAATTGCAGTGATTAGAGATTTATAAAGTACACAGTACAGCTCCAAAAACAGCACTTGAAATCTGCTGAACATCTTTATTTTGCTTTTCCTCCCTGTTACATTGTTGCATGCAGTGGGAGTGTAATTTATTGCCCGGATACAGATGTTTTTCCACCGAGGAGCAAACTGATTGATTAGCATCTGCTGGTATCCACTGAAGACCTATGTTTAGATGAGAGCTGTTCATTGTTGAAGGGATCACCGGGGCTGCACCAAGCGTCAGATGTGGCAACAATGCAGCAATGTCCTGCTGTGTCTGTTTTTGTACATTATAAAAGAGCGTGGGGGGGGGGGGTGCTGGTGACAGAAGAGGACCAGGCTGCACCTGTCCACGTGAAGAGCAAATGTCCATTTGAGAGAGGAAGAACCTGATGTTGAATAAAGTGTTTCTGTCACCAGAATCAGGAGGATCGATATCCCCGTTACATTTTTCTGTTCTTCTGCTCTCCTGCCTTTAGACAACACCTCAGGAGACAAAGGCACAACCAAAACTGTGAGGAAGTTCCCATTTTAAGCACAAATCACTCTGTAAGGGCTCGAACAATCAGTTTGTGTGTGTGAGAGAGAAATTGTTATATAGCTCAGTGACTGAAATATTACTATGATTGGATTCCTTGTGAAATTTTGCAGAGACAGTCTGAAAGGATAAAACGCACCGACTTTGGTGAACTTGTCATGGCCTTGTCCTTCTTTGTTTCGTTTTTATTTGTCCGGTTTCTGCAACAGGTTCCACCTGGGGGTGGAGTTTTGGCTCTGGGTCTTCCTCACACCGTTTCCTCATGCTTTCTGGAGGGGCTGAAGGGGCAGCAGGTCGTTGCCAGATTGTCACCACTTTTGTGGGGTAACCTGGCATCCGTAGTTAATCGTTTGTTTCGCCTGTTGGTATTTACTCTGCTCTCCGTCTGCCTAGAACACTAGTCCTCGGTTCCTCGTCCATCTCGTGTTCACCAGTGTTCCAGCCTCCGTTGCCAAACCACCCCCGAAGGACCTACCTGCCACTTGGAAATCCCAGTGAGGAGACACCTGCCTGCCCACTCTCCATCCCACCGCTCACCGTCCAGGCCATGTTCCTTGGTCTCCACCCCCTCTGTGTCCGGACACACGGCTAATCTAGTAAGACTCACCATCTCACGTTTTCCGCTCCAACCTTCCCCCATGATTTAGCTTCCACTTCATGCCAACTGGAACAACCCGGGACTGAACCACCAACCTTCCAACTAATAGACCTGCTCTACCTATTTCACCTGTTGTCTAGCAGCATTTCCACATGTGACAGTCCCACAACTGCCTTAAAGAGCACTGCTCGAGCTGCAAAGAAAAGCTTTAGGTGTCCAGACTGTGCAGATATATACTGCTCTTCTTCCATGGACAGACATCAAGCTACACTTCAGCTTTGTGACATCATAAAATATTTTTGGACTGCTGGAAAAAATGATGGGGAAACGATGGGGCTACAGCTTATCTCATTATCCTTCTCACTGTATCAGCTGTTGAAAAATTACCAATCGGGTGCTATTTTTAAAGAAAATGAGCTGTGACACACACACACACACACACACACACACACACACACACACACACACACACACACACACACACACACACAC
>JAVDPK010000518.1:525576-537155 GCA_034780415.1 Cichlasoma orientale | reverse complement strand
CACACACACACACACACACACACACACACACACACACACACACACACACACACACACACACACACACACATTAAGATCAGAAGCTGGAACAATAATCTCACCTCCCAGAATTTCAAATGAGAACAGCCAGCTAGCGTCTGCAGAGCAGAGAGTCGCAGTAAAACAAGGCACCCGCAGGAGTGGTGAATGACGTGGGTAGATGTCAGCTCCCCGAGATATCTGAAGGTTTTTTGGAGATGAACTCGACGAAATGATGATCAGCTTCCAGCACTAACATCACACTGTTTTAGTTCATGGAGAGAAGCGGCAGATTTATGCTTCGAGAACCCGGACTCGTGTCAGGTGTCATCATCCTCACTGTTGTGTTTTACAGCTGCACTCCTTTCAGCTGGAGGCTATGAACGCCTCAGTCATTACACTTCTCAATGCAGCACTCCTGTTGACCTCTTTAAACACTGAGGAGATCCCGAGGCTCGTTGTCGAACATCTGATTGCCACACAGAAGCAATCAGGCTCGATTTTCAGCCAACGGGAAACACGCAGTATGTTTAATTGCGGCGAAAATGTGCCAGCTGAGCACGAGCTGCTGCAGCTCATAGAGGAACGCTGAAACCAGATGATAATGACTCAACTTACTTATCTGTGGGCATGAAGGCTTTAAAGCCAGACCCGTAACAACCACCTACTGCAATGTTGACAAGGCAAACAAGTATGAGGAGAATTTACGACAAGCATAAAAGTACTGAAGGGACAATGGAGGAAAACACTGGAGGGCGCGAGCTATGAAGACACAATATGGCAACATTAATGAGGCAGAAAGAGATAAAAGCACCTGCAGTATAAAAATGTATATATGTCAAGTCTTTTAATTTATTAGTTTGAGTCCTTCTAAGAACTAAAATGTGTTAAATGTGCACACAAACAGTCCTTTGTTAGAGCTCGAATGTACACAGACAAACACACACACACTGCAGTTTACCTGACTTGCCCACCCCGGCCCTGCCGAAGACAGCCAGCTTCACCTCCGGGCTTTTGGCCATGACGGCAGCTGCGACAAGCGAAGCTCAGCGAGCCAGTCAGTGATCTCCAAGGTCAGCCCCAAGCATCCTCCATCCAGGAAGCAGCGCCTGAAAAGACGAGGTAATCGATCTTAAAGGTGCGTCTACGTTTAGCTCCACAACGGATTTCGCAAAACGTGTGTACATGTCAGTGCTGCATTGATAGTTGCAAATGAATATACAGCATAAATGCATTTTTAATGGGGGACAGGGCTGAATAGATAACATGTGAGAGGTCTGTGTTCCCAGCAGCTGTGAGATGATTGTTCTATTTTTATGAAGATGGGCACAAATTCAGGGCCCAAGCAATTTTTTTTTTTTGCAATTTTGGTACTGAAAGGCACCGGTGCACAGCGTGGCTCAATCAAGGAAAATAGAACAGAGCGCAATGAGTTCATTGTCTGTAGGTGAGCGACATTATCAGTAGTACGACCGATGCAATGTTCTATCACTGCTGCACAAATTTGAGTATATATTAGCTGAAACATGAATATGCAGAACTTAAAATATGCTTACAAGGGTAAACACATTTTAAGGTTGATTCTCTGGTGATATGACACTCAGTTCACTTTAACAGACAGTGGTCCAACAATGGTTAAGGCTGAGCTCTTAATTGGGGCTGAAAAATGAATAGGAACCAATAAATACAACACACTGAAAAAAATCCACCGGCTGCACTTTACTAAAGGTTAGTCACCTAATCCATCGGTCAGTGCAGATGAAATGCACACTGCAACCTTCCTGCTGCTCTCAGCTGTCAATAGAGCTTTAATCATCTCAAGGTGACGGCCCTCACGCCTTTCACTGTCCCTCCACGGGAGAGAACAGATACGAATCACAAACCCACAAATCAGTACGGTACCACGCTGAGCTGGATGTAGGCCAGAGACACGTCCATTTTATTTTTTTCTGGAGTTGTTCATGTAGGTGCATGACAAATGTGAAATCAAAATGAAGACGGGAGAGCAGGGGAGCACGAAGCACTCAAATAGTCCATTCAAAAAGAAAACACAAGTACAGCCAGATTAAACAACCACGCACACGTCTGTTTAATAAGAAAACAACCCACAGTGAAGCTGTCTCGCCTGGTAATTGACTCTAAACTTCTGGCCTCATCACTCTGTTTTTCCACTCCAACTTTTAACCTGAGAACAAACAGATGCTGACAAGAGTCTAATTGAAATCTTATCTTGATGACCCCAGAGGAATCCTGGAGAACGGTGCGTGTCCAATTAACAGCAATGCCGACAGAGAAAATACAACCCCAAACTCACAGCAACCTGAAGTGCGTTTATGGGGGAGTCGTGCTGTATTTGGCTGGGTGGCTGCAGCTAAAGATCATTTTTCATTTTCCTCAGAGGTGGGACTGCGCCGCAGCGTAGTGTCCTGACAAAAATCAGAACTACAGTGAAGCAACAATACGTGCAGAAATGAGCTTAAACACAAATCTACTCAGAAAGCTAAGCTGTCATTTGTCTCTGGAAGCATTTATCACAATATGCTGCAGTGCAGAGATGCAGTTAGTTAGCCACGGTCCACAGTCAAAGGTGCAACATGTTAGATTCTTTAGAAGGAGAAACTTTAGACAAAACTGTTCAGTCATGAGGAACTCCTGTGTTTCGCTAGTGTGGTTTGGACTGAAAGAAAGGTTCAAAAGAACATCATCTGCATACAAGCAATCTGGAATATTGTGGTGGTGGCTGAGGTTTTTCGTTATTTGCCACTTGTTGCAAAAGACAGTCACACAATATAAAGGTCTCACAATGGCAAATGGAATCTATTCCACTTCATTGCACGTTTGGAGAAAGGTTTGTATAGAATGGTTCACCTCAAAACTTAAAACGGTTCAACGAATGCTTTTTTGTCTGCTCTTTTAGAGACATGAAGGTTTTGCCAATACAAATTTGTGCATTTATCTGCAGTCCTGTGAAAAACAAAGTGCACCCTTACTGCTCCCCCAGGAATTTTTTAAACATTCAACCCTTCAGTAAATAAAATTTTTCTTTCAAAAATGTTTATACAAGAAGAAGCATTTCTCCGCTTTTCCCTGCTGACATCAAATGTACCATAACAGGCAGTTAGCACTGGAGAACTGATTCTGGAGCACACAGTGACACAAGGCGCCTTAAAATAGTCAAATATTCAGATTTTGTAATCGACCACAAGACAACAGATAGCTGTCGAGAGACAGCAGTCATTTGTTTTCTGAATTATGTTTAAATGCGCACTCTAATATAACACCACATCATTTTTTCCTGGAAGCAGTTTGATAATCAAAACAACCATTTATAACCTGCTTAAGTTTGTCAGCCATGTTTTTGAAACGATTTATCAGCAGTTGCTGTTGTGTACATTAAATCTCTCGAGACAGTCTGTCTGGTCTTCTCCTTTATTGGCTGAAATTAGATACGGCAAAAAAAGAAAAAAGAGAGAGAAAACTGAGGACAGCTCACACGCTCATGCGCCCAGTTAAATAAAAGCTGTGTTTGGGTGTGTGTCAGTGCCAGACACATTAACCAACTTCAAACTGGTTGAATTTATAAAGTGGCAAGCATCCAGTTGTCTGCTCCTTTGCTCCAGACACACACACACACACACACACACTTCACATGCCTATATGTGGTGTGGCAGCGTGCCGCTTGGTGCGACCCACGTAGAGATCGATCGTCTGTCTCGCACTCGGCAGGGACCGTCGTGGCAGCTGCTGGCATCTTTAAATATTTGTTTCTGTCATTACAGATGTGGACTCCACCAGCAGAGCAGCACAATCAAAGCAGTGAATTAAACTGCAGTGTTGTAACAGCAATAATAACATTTTGTTCTGTCCTCCCAGCTCAGATTGTGGTGTTTGGTCATTTCTAGGACTGAGACGAATTATCCGGTTTATTCCTGAGTACTTCTCGAGTTTAAAATGTGCCGTTAAATCTTCCAAACACTGTTAATGAGACGGTGATGGGACAGTGACCCTTAATTTTTCGCATACTTAGGATCAATGAAACTGCCACATTTAAACAGAGTCACTGTTGACCTGGCTCTATCCCATTCAAAATCCACCTCCTAGCCCTAAAGCTCATTGATTTGCACAAATTATTCTCATGTGGCTCCTGTTACAGAGCCAGACCGGCTGTTTTTACAGTCTTTATGCTTAGCTTAGCTAACTCATTGATTCAAACTTCATATAAAATGGGGCTGAAAAAGTGCCAAAAACCTGCAGTTCTTCGAATCACTGCATAAGGCTGAGTTTATAATCAAGTCACAGACTCCAATGTTAAAATGTCTTTAAAACTGAAAGAAGTATGTTTACAACCTGGTTTAAAAATGCTCTAATTTCTCCATTCATAGAAACTGTATAGGGGGAAATTTTCATATAAGCCACTTTGCTATTACGCCTTAAAGTTACAAACAAAGGTGTGGCTGCCTTTAGTGACAGGTGGGTGCCAACTCACCTTCGTTAGCCTTTGTTCTACTTTGTTAGCTGACCTTACCATTTAATTTAATACATGAAAACGCTCACTTCAAGGCTTTAAAGTGGGACTCCACAAACCAATGGGTGACATCACTGCAGCTACATCCATCTTTTATGCCGTCTATGTTGATAATGTGGTCGGCCTATGTATAATAAATGGTGAAACTGCAGCCTCTTTCTAACCCCCACAATCGGCAGCAAAACATGGCACTGCAAAGGAGAGAGTTAACCGAGAATAAGCGAAGGATAACATTTTTCTGAAACTGACAGCATGCAGGCTTATTTAGTGTAATCACAGTCAAAAGGCACTTAAATTCCACCTGTTCAACGAGCACTGCAGAAGAAGCAGAAAGAAATCTTTTCACCTGCTGTGTTTTACAAAACCACAGCAGATATGAAATGATACTGGAAGCTTCACGACAGCAGATAGCTCATGTGACTCTCTGAGCTTCTGTACTTCTGTAAAACTGATACCATCGTACACTCGTGTCTTCAACCTGGCTGTGGGGGCAGCGGCACCTGTGAAAGGTTACGAAAATCGAGAGGTGCCCGACGGGCCAAAACGACACAAATGCGCAGCTTGAGACAGCAGATGGGACGTCACTTTTGTCGTACTGCATAATTGGGCCATAGTATGCTTCAAAATACCAGTCGGGGATATTCTGGTGGATGTGTCCATCATTTATATACAATCTATAGTAATCAGGACACTATCACTGAAATAACCACATATTCCAAAATTTTGAACCTTTGCTTTTACAAACGCATCCAATAATCCAATCTGAGCTAATCTAATCTGTATTATTATTGGTGTCCAGCTCAAACCTGCATCTTGAAAGTCTGGATAATTTGCTGCAGGGCAGATGAGTATCTGCTGATAGTGGGGTTAGCAGAGCACCAGACCAGCTGCTGATTCTGTCAAACATGCCCACTGTCTAATAAAATGTTTACTCACCTCAATCAACTGCAAACTATATGAATTAGTAACATGGATAAGAACCATGCTCAAACAGGGGGGGGATAAAAGCAAATTTATTTTTTAGCTCCATACGCAGTATTCGCACAGACACACAAACATAAAGGGAACTATAGCACACACACACACACACACACACACTGCAAACAGGCTGTGTGGCTCTTTTCTGTTACAGCAGATTTATTTTGTGTTTGCTGTCTTCTTGCTTTGTTTCTCACTTTTACATTCGTGTTTGCTCTCCCTCTGTTTTCCATCTTGCGCGCGCGCACACACAGACATACACACACACACACCACTGCAGTGATCCCTCTCTCTCCCACGCAGCAGCAGGGAATCACCAGTGAGAGGAGGAAGAGGAGCACGGAGTCGTGTCTCCCCGTCGACTCGGCCGTTCTTCTTCCTGTTTTGCCTTTTATGGCCTCCACCCTGCTCCACCTCCGTCATATAATGAAGTCACAGGATACGCCGCTTTAGAGAGGCTGAAGAGGTTGCTTTGCTCAGTGCGTGTGGAGCTTTCTGCTTGAGGACAGGGAGCAGGTTCTAGTGACTGCAGCTCACTGCCATGATGAAAACAAATTATATGTTGTTTCATGGATCCGAGGTCAAAGCAACAGACTGTAGAGAAAAAAACAACAGCTATGATCCAGGACGAGTACTCCAAGCACAGCAGACAATGCTCTGTGTCAAACATAGTGCTCCTTAACAACAGAGATAAGACACGCCAGCTGACCTTAGCGCCACACTAGCCCAGTGCTAACAAAGGTGCCTTTGCATGTTGTATCTTGCAAATATGATGTTTCCCTCTGCTCTTTTTCAGAACTAAGTTAAAAACTGACTAGCTTACTATGAAGTACGATACTGCAGTCGTTGGATAGCAAAGTACTGATCCTCTCAGGTGAGTCTGGATATGGCAACAACAGTAAAAAAGAGACATCTCTGTATTTACTTCAACAAGTGAGTCTTTGGCATAATTAGTTTGCCATAAAGACTTGAAACAGATGAAAACTGCTAGCCTGTCTTTGTCCAAAGGGGATAAAAAACAACCTGCGTTGCCAACTAGAAGTGCAAAAACTGCAGTTCCTCAAGTGGCCACTCGAGTCAGTCTCCATAGACTCAAGTATTCAGCCTGTGTGGGTCGTTCGTCCATCTGAATACTTGAGTTAAAGATGTGCCTTCTTTGATGGACAGGCAGCTGTAGCTGGAAGCCTGCCAGGCCTCGCCTCCGCTAACTGGAACTCTTGAATTATCTGAACGGCTGATGCTCTGTGGTGCAAACCGTCCAAGAGGTTTGTGCTTCGGTTTTGGTGAAATTCTAGTGGTACATTAGTCTGTACTAATTAGCAGATGCGTGCATCTGTGTACAGCTCACGAATGCATTTTTGCACTCCACCCTCTCATCCAAGTACGGTCACTTGTGGCTTCAAGAAGCGAACACGGCAGCGGCCAGAATGCTAACGCCAACACCTCAAAACGCAGTCCTAACATGTCACAGCGGCTACATCCATGTTATGCATACAGCTTATGATAAATTATTGGTATTTTCCTTTCTTTCTTATTTTTTGGGCTGGGCGGAATGACTTCATTCTCAGCCAGTTTTTGAGCAACACACAGGAACGGGAAAGGTCAGGTGCAGGACGGCACCTGACTGACTGTTTTTAAGCTTTATGCTAAGCTAAGCTAATGGCTAATAGCTTCACTTGCCACAGCCAGAAATGAGTGATCTCAGCTAATTCCCAGTGGGAGATTAAATAAGTGAGCTTCTGTATTTTCCACAACTCTTCCTTTAAACTGGGTTTCAGCATTGATTAGAAGAAATCAAGAGCAGAAGCTACAGTTTTAGAAAAGAGGTGAAAGATAAACGTGCTGCGTACAGCAAAGGTTACAGAAAATCTGCACTAACTACAGCACATGATTAGAAATGACTACAGGACAGCACAGCAGCTGTGATTAGACAACAAATCCTGTGATCTTCATCAGACCTTACATAACTGCCTGCACACCCAGTGCAGTCAGTGTTTCTTTGAAACTCTTCTCTTCTGCTTTCAGGGAAGGCAAAAACTTTTACAGCGAAACACAAAGACTGATGCAAAGATTGATGGGCTCGATGCACTCTGTCCAGGATGCACCAGTGCGTGTGTTTTTACACGTGGCCCTCTGCGCTGCAGGGACTCCATCCAGACTGTCAAACTGGGCACGTGTATTTTTTTTTCCACCGTGTGCCCAGCTGGATTTTGTGTCATTTTTACCCTGAGAAATGAATCTGGGTGGTGGTGCTGTGGTTGAGTGAGATTACAGACCTCAGCGCTCCAACCCATGGGAGGAGACCTGCTGCACCACAGGCTATAGAAAGACGGCAAACCGCAGGCCTGTCATCAGCATATACAGTGAAATGGTGCACAGCCTCTGGAGGGAAGCTAGTGGGGAAAATACTTCTACAGTGTCCAGACTCTAAGAAAACTTTTAAATGATATTTTTAGTTAAGTAAAAGACATAAAAAGCCAACTAGATTTTCATTAATGTAACAGTCTAAGATAATTATTACACAAAAAAAAAAATCAAAATTTGTTTCTACTCTTGAATAAAGACCATATGGGAGACACTGAGACACCAGCCAGTGGACAGGTGTGTCACACGGCCCTCATACTGAAGTGCTTCAATAAAAGTCTGTTATGAACTTTTATTCAAGTTAAAGTAAAGAAGCTTGGTGTCCTGACAACATTAGCACTCATCATGCAGAGTGGCACCATCCGGAGCATCATACTATTTAATATGTTAATGATGTTTTACTATTAAGCATGCATAAGTGTTACCATTAAGTAGTACTCGATGCAGTTGGTTAAAGTGCAGCAACTATTGTTTTTTTTAGATCATCATGCATTTACGGTGGCAAATCATAATCTAAAAATGCAACTTGGAAGTTTCGTTGAAGGAGCATAAACTGGGCTTAATAAAGGACTATTACACATTTATTTGCGCTGTTATAACACAATGTTTTCTTTTTTAAATATCATGGGTCTCAAGGTTATAATCAGTGTAGAGGGCCTTCAGTCCCTTTTGGTGTTGATTTAAACTCACTGCATCAGCATTAGTATCAAACCAGTCAGCATTTTTTTTTTCTGGGATCCAATCTATAACCCTCCATCAAGATCCCTCAAGACCCCCACTCCCCAGTGTGGCTGGCACCAGTGCAGGGTGCTCTCATCCTAAATCCCATAAAGATTTGGCCTGTTACGCACCACTCAGAGCTGCCCGTGAATGCCAGTGGAGGACAAGGGAGCTCAAACAGCAAAGTCAGATGAAATTGCATATTCATAAAGACTGAACTAGAAATGCAATCCGATATAATGTCCTAAATAACTGACTTGGAAGACTTTTCCAACTTCTAACATGTCATTAAGACCATGGAGTAAATTATTGTGGGCACTGAGCTATGGGTAAGCTTAATTTAAAGGCATTCCAGTAACACTTACTGTAGATCCTTAAAAGGTTTCTCTCTGTTAGTAAAATATCAGACCTCTTGGCCTGACCGCAAGTCTGATCGCTTCCACGCCTCTATACTGCAGGGCTGAAGGGACGCACCTCACAGGAAAACACCGGCAGGACGACTCACCAGTGACCGCTGGATCCTGTGGTAATCCCTCCCGTGATGAAATCAAGTGGACAGAAATGAAAAAGGAAGGAGAAAAAGTTGGCAGGTCCGATTATCGAAAATAATGTGTCTGACCTTCTGAGGTGCAGATGCGGACGCTGCGCGCCTCTGGACAGAGGTGGAGGCAAACACAGAGGGGTGCACAGACGGGTGGATGGATGGAGAGATCCTGTCCGGGCAGAGCGAGCGGCAGCTCTGACGGGGATGAATGAATAACAAAAACAGAGCCTCAGTGGAAATATAAGGAGCGGAGATGCCGGAGTTCCTGACACTCTGCTGCCTCTGACCGGGCTGCTGCTGCATGCCGCTGCATGCGCGCACCGTGGGAGGACAGCGGCCTCTGGTGGCGAGAAGTGAAAACACAGGTTTATAAAGGGAAATAATTTTTTTGGTTGTGTGTGTCTTTGTGAGCAAAGTTTATGTTATTTATATCAAATAAACTCACATAAATATGCCACCATTCTGACATGTGGTAAGTCATCACATCTAGCATAGTTCAGCTAACTGTCGGCATGCCCGAGTGTAGAAGTCATGAGTGTGAATGTGAGTAGAATAAAGCAGGTTATAGAGCTTGCCGCAGCAGACTTACATCAGTTTGTACATTTCATGTTTCATTTCCTTAGTACGTGTTATATGCTAATCTAAATAAATAGAGTCATTGATTGTTTTGACACTAATGATATCAAAATTTATCCAAAAGGTCTTTTAAAAAAAATGCTTCAACTTGTTTTGAGCTGCCGCCTTTAAAGTTTATCCCAAAGTTCCTTCAAGCTTTTTCCAATTCATTGTTAGAAACTGGGCAACATGGTGGTGTGATGGGCATCTCTGTTGCCTCACAGCACGGAGGTCCTGGTTTCAAATCCATCATCTGACTGGGGGCCTTTCTGTGCAGAGTTTAGTTGTTCTCCTCGTGCCTGTGTGGGTTCTCTGGTTTCCTCCTGCAGTCCAGAGACATAGGGTTAGGTTAACTGGTGATTCTAAATTGCCCATAGGTGAAATTGGGTTAAAAATGTTTTTAGCATGAAACATAAAAACAGGACAATGTTGCCACAACCACCAAGACAGCCAATCCTCTGTTTGCACCAAACAGAAAATAGACAACCAGGTTTTAGGAAAAAAAAATGTCAGAGCACACAAACCAGAGGGAGGTCATCTCTGAAGGTATCATTCAAACTGAAACTATCCCATAATACTGACACTTAAAGTTAATTAAAGAAGAAAAATTTTTAAAGGAAAAACTCTCAGGGTGCTGATTTTGAACAGAGCTCAGATGTGTTTTTCGTGTGTTTAGCTCGTCTACTTAAGAAGTTATAAGGACTCAAAAATTCTGGGAATAAAAAAGATGATTTAAAAAGAATCACATTTCAGCACACTTTGCTTTGAAGGCCTGTAACCCTGGATTTTAAGAGCATGAAGGTAAAATTTACAATTTCTTCATTAGATATGCTGCAATTATTGTGCAAAGTATCCTTGGGCAAGATGCTGAACCCCAAGTTGCTGTCTGATACAACTGTTGAAGTGTTAGATAGTAAGCACTTAGCTGTAGTATAAAGCACTTTGAGGGTTTAGCTAGAGTAAAAACATTCTATGTAAGAACTAGTCCATTTATCATATATAGGACTTTGAGCACTCAAAGCACTTTATGCAACATGCCTCATTCACACACACTCTTTCTACAGCTAAGTGCTTTCTATCTAACATTCACATGGTTGCAACTTGGGGTTCAGCATCTTGCACAAGGATACTTTGGCATGCAGACTGGAGGAGGAATCGAACCACCAACCTTCCAGTTTGTCGGTGACCTGCTCTGCCTCCTGAGCCACAGCCACCCCGTTCATGCATTGGTCTTTCTAACTGCAAGAATATTCCAAGTCACAAGATGAAGTTGTTTGTTTTACATTAACTATGTTTATTCCTTTCACACACATCTGTGCGCAAACATACAGGGTGAAGCTTAACACACACTGATCAACATTTAGACCACCATACTATTATTGTGTGCCACTGAAACTGCTCTGAACCACAGAGGCATTGTTAATATTACTCTGTGACATTTTGCTCTATGCGGTGTTAGCCGGTGCTGTAAATGTTGAATCACACGAGACTAACCACATTTCCAAAAACGCTGGGATGCTGCATGTAAATAAAAGCAGAATGCTGCAGTTAGAAAATGATTTGAATGATTTATACACAGTTAAAAATGGTACAAATGCATAATTTCAATTTCTGAAAAGTAGCCAATCAAACCTGGGCCTGCTCCACAAACATCTCCTACTATCCAGACCCTGAGTTTACCAGCTTCACAGACACAAACATATGTGAATGCCCTCATCACCTTATAGGCCATATATACTGCTAAAATTAGAAACATCCTTTCTCAGACTGATGCTGAGAAGCTAATTCATGCATTTATTACTTCTAGGCTGGACT
>JAVDPK010000518.1:486901-525476 GCA_034780415.1 Cichlasoma orientale | reverse complement strand
TCTGGAAGAATGGTCAAAAATTCCCATAAACACTCCTAAACCTGTGGAAAGCCTTCCCAGAAGAGCTGAAGCTGTTACAGCTGCAAAGGATGGGCTGACATCATATTAAATCTTATGGATTAAAAATGAGATGCCACTCAAATTCAAATGGGTGTGAAGGCAGACAAGTGAATACTCTTGGCAGTATAGCATATATTTTAGAATGCAGTCCCTAAATCCACAAACAGCAAACCTCAGAAACCAGGAGCACAGATCAGCTGACCACAGTCTGCACATAAGGAAAGAAAAAGCACCGGAGATCATAACAGAAACTTTTACAACTTATTTCCAAGCGAGTCATTTTCCCCCGCTTGCACCGCTTCACCGGAAGAGTCGCAAACTCTCACACTGTATTCTACTGCGGCGCAATGGTAGACTCACATTGTGCACAGAAATACCATTAATTTTTGCATGTAGACTTTTTAATGACAGAATCTTTTATTATTTTTACAGCATGTCCTGCAGTTTGGTTCCAAAAAGGGAGCCAAAACAAAGTGGGCCTGCAGGAGGTGGGTTCACCCGTATTTTTGAAAAGACAAAGCCCCGGATAGAACCGCGAGGACGGCAGATCGACCGCAGAGTTTTGAGGCCAACATTAATAAAATCATGTTAATTAAATCGTGGGAACAATTTCCTAAATGTCCCATTGTTTCTTAGCTGTTCACATTAATGTTCCTGTTCCAGCTACAACCCACATATCCATTAAACTCCTTTGTCATTTGATTTATGAATAGTCGGGAAATTACTACATTTATGTCGGGCTCAGAGGAAATTAAATGCCTCTGTGGTGTTGGACTATATTTGTGTATCTTACTATTGCCTGTTTGAGGAAACCAGGAATCTGTATCTAATAAAATTAAATACTATGAATTCTTACTACCCCAACCTTTTCTTACCAGTGCGGCTACTACTATTTGAACGTTGCTATTAAGTTACAAAAATAACTAATATAATAGCCAGAATATGAAAAGATATTGCCATAAGATAAAACACTTGCTACAAGTCATAAACAACCAATTAGAAAAATATTAGAACAGATCTGAGGGACAGACAGCCAGGGCGCAGTCTACCACCCATCAGATGTAATGAGTTTGAAGATCATTCAGTCCTCTGCAGGTCAGTGGGAGATTGGAAACGAGCGAGTGAGCAAATGGTTTGAACAAATTATAACGCTGCTCAGAAACTTGGACCAAGTGTCTCTAGTTTCCTCAGAATGGGGCAAAATAAAGAAAAAAACCCTCCTATTGAACGGGAGTTCTGAATACCAAAACACCTTGATGATGACTGAACGCAGAGAATGGCCATTTGGAGCCGCTTGACTAAAAAGAACTCAACCACTCTTTGCAACTGTGGCGAGCAGGAAAGCATCTCAGAATGCACAACATGACCAGCATTGAGGCAGATGGGCTACAACGGGAGAAGACAATACTAAAGCTCCCTGCTGTCAGCCAAGGACAGAAATGCGAGACTGGTGATGGTGGCGGTGAGGGGAATGCCGCCTTGGTACACTGCAACCCCTTAGCACCAATCAATCACGGTCTAGATGCCACATTCAATTTGAATATTGTTGCTAACCATGTGGACTTCTTTTCACCCGCAGCTTGCCACATTCTAGTGTCTACTTCCAGCAAAAAAACATCTCCCAAGTCAGTATGGCAACAGGAAGCATGAATGTGCAGCAGGCAAATCTGCCAAAAAAATGTGTCGCAGTCATGTTAGTGTGGAACGTCATCTAAAAAGAATTCTTCCAACATTTTGTGGAATCCATGAAAGCAGGAATTCAGGCATCACTGAGAGCAAAAGGAGGCTCTGCCCGTTATTATATCACAGTGCTTCTAATAAGGTGTTCAGTGAGCTGAATATAAATATAGATGTATAGGTAGATATATTTATAAAAATCCCAGCCCTGTATAGTCACACTAGAAGAATCAAAGTCCAACATTATAGCATCTCATTAGAACATTTTTATTAAAGTGACCCCTCACTATGACATCTTGTCAGACTGTGAAAGCCATTATAAACGTGAAGGACGCTAAAATGATGAGATCTGTCACTCCCGAAGCCCTCACTTCGGCACCTGCCGTTGGTATGTCACTTCAGAAAAGGATCCTCATGTTTTTACTGCCATTAATGCTGGATTTTCATATCTCATGTCTTTTCAAACAAAAAAAGTGCACAAGACAAAAAAGGGTTTAAAGGGGTTTTGCTATTTTTCCTAGTAGCCACAAAAAGGGCTTGTAGTGTAAGAGGATTTCTGAAAAGGCGATTTGTTGACTCACTAAGAGGTTGTTGGTCATCCTTAAATCCTTCTGATGTAACACGACATTTTATTTTTCACCCAGACTGCCTCTTTGTATCCGAGTAACAGTAGTATATATATATATGACCAGAGAAAGCAGCCAAATATGACCAAAGCATAGCGAAAACTAATGCGTCGCTCTTTTATTCACTGGTATGGGTTGAACAACACACTGAACAACTTGGTTGAGGCAACATTTTGTTTCCGCTAATGTTGTAACTGAAGTGAGGTCCTGTGTGCTCATTGTCTGCAGCTGTTCTTATCGTGATCGTTTATAATATGAAAATACACATATTTTTTTATCCATGTGTGGTCATTGAAAACACATGTTTTTGTTAAACCTTACAATTTCTTGTTACCAAATAATCAAAGAAAAAGAACAATGTTAAAGCCTTGATTACACTCCATTGCTGACATGGACACAGGCAGCTGGAGACACTGCAGATGAGTAGTTATTCCTGTTAAGCTTCTTTGAAGTCTGTTTGAAGTCACGTGCTTGGAGTGCATGTGTAGTTGGTGCACTGCAATGTAAAATTCTCTGTGTTTTTAAGTGCTAAACAACGAGCGCTGTGCCGTATTGCTACTGATGCATGAATGGCTCTACCTTGCTAAGGAGAAAAACAAATCCTGTATTTACAAGCTTTTCCGACATTACAACTGAAACGTGCTCAACTCAGGAGTGACGTCACTCACAGCTCTGACTTCTGAGCCAAATGGAACGCAGCATTAACTGAGGCGCTAAACTTGAGACGATAGACTCTGGAGCTTGAAACGATAGAGAAACTACATTTTCAGACAGTGGTACCCTAACGTGTACGCGTGGATAAACGTGAACCCTCTTGGCACACTGAAATTTTCCCACATACCTATGTAAATGAAACAAAGGTGGACTGTGGAATGTGGGTCACAGTAGGCTCGGGGGTTGAATTGGCAAACTTCCTCCTGATGTCTGTGACGGTGATCTGAGCTGACGTGTGCTTCATCGCCGAGCCCAAACTCTGTTCCTGTCTGAACCGATAAGGATCAGTTCCTCACTGAGTCTGTTTAGCTGCAGGTCAGTGTAACAAGGTGGAGGCTGACCAGGGAAGTCAGTTTTTTAACAGGATGAATGGAGATCGAGTTGACAAGTGTCCAGCCTGCCAAACTGGTCGCACCAGCTCTGGGTGAATGCATGCGGACCTGAACTCTAGTGCCCATTTGGGAAGCGTGTTTCAATATGGTGCTCAAATTATGGCAACATAATGTATAGGTCCTGCTGTTTTCACAACTGAATATTACAAAACGCATCTTCTCTCATTCCTCTAGTGATATCTGTTCATGTATATAACTGATCAATATCAATAACATTTTTGTACAAGGCGTGAGAGCACTGAAAACTAGCTCTTGATCATTTGGCTGATTTTGCAGTCGATTTCAATGGGAATCGTATATTCATGGTGGATAGTTAAAAATCCAAATTGGTCCTAAATAAGCCAAAAAAAAAAAAGATACTTCCTTGATAAAACCTGATACAGTACCCACAATACAACTCAATCACAAATTTGGTTGTACTATGCTAGTACTGTCTAGTCCCATAAGCTTAGTTTTTCACTTCATATTTGCTATTTTTTTGTTCTCAAACATGAGATCCTCAGACATGCGATATGAGGTAGAATATCTGATTTCACATAGCTCCCTCTGAGAGACCCAAGTATTTAAGGCCCAGTGGGCTTGGTCCCCTGGAGGTGGTTGTGACCCGCTATTGTTCATGTGCATAATCACATGCGCTAAGGTGTGAAAGAACGTGTGGGTCATTACGATCAGTGGTTTCAGGTGAAGCCAACCTGTTGCCTGACAACAGAAATGGAAAAATTAGCAAATCGGAAAAACTTTATCGGGAACTTGGATCTGTTAAAATAAAGTATATGTGAGCACAAAGGTAAACAGGTGTAAAAGGCTGAGAGAAAGATTAACTCGAGTTAGCTTGTTCAGTGAGCTTGATCACCTTCTGATCTATGGAGAAAGAAAATTGAGATCATGTGCTTTTCTCTTTTTGTCGGTCTTTAACCACGGTGGTGAATAAATGGATACCGAATAATAAAAAATACTACAGCAAATCCCGACTTACCAGTTTTTTTTGTTACCTTTTATGCTGAAATAGTCAGGAGAATTTTCAAGACAAAATATGTATGGGTGGGTCCGTAATAGGGCCAAATGTGAACCTGAAAATGAAAGCTGCAAATTATAAAACCATAAGAAAACACACTGCTCTGTGAATCTGAGGAGAACGGCAGCATTAGGTTGCCACTGTAACTGACTCAAATCGTGTTGCTTATATGCTTTGACACAAACAAAACTCTCCATTATACCAGAAATGGAGGAAATAATCTCAAAGTGAGTGTTCTCAAAACCACAAAGGTCTAAAAAAAAAAAAAAAAAAAAAGCAGAGCGAAAAACTGCAGTTCCTTAAAGGGCCACTTAAGACTCACTCCAAAAACGAGTCAGTCCAAGCTTAAAATGCCAAACTTTACAGCAGCGATAAATATGCTAACAACCTAGCTAATTTCACTCTTTGTTATTGTTTGAATGTTGTTTTGCCTCTGTCAGCATCTTTTTTCCATTTTACAGTTAATTACATATGATAATCAAGCTAGCTAGCTGTTGCTAACATTAGCCAATAACCCATGAACTCTATCCCTTCTCCAAATTTGGTTATGTCCAATTTAAAAAAAGATTCTAGGCTGAACTCAGCCAAAATACCACCTTCAGGGCTTCACAGTGGTAGTCCACAAACCTATGGATGACATCATTGTGGGTACAGCCATCATTTATTTACAAAAGCCATGACAATAACAGCTCCATACATTATAGGGCATTTAGAAAGAATGTTCTTCTTTGAGTAAACCATCCCTGTAACAGTTCATCAAGTGCTTTTTTTCTGCAACAATAGCAACACAATAGGTTCTGTGTGTTTTTTCTATGAAGGGATTTTTACAGGTTCATATAGATTTTGAAGGTGAAGAGCAGACAATCTGCACAACACTGTTAAACAACATTAAATTCACAAGTATGACTGGTATGTTCCAGACACAATATGCCCCACAGTACAAGACGGATGGTAAAAGGATGGTCATGATGCATTGAAAATGCATGCACAATACCCAACAGCCATCACTGCCTCTCACAGCTCATCACATCAGGTGATATTTCTCTTGGCCCAATATAAAAAAAAACCCACCCACATTTATATCTTTGTGATCTTTGTTGTAACAATTTCCTGCGGTAACGTTGGAATTTCCATATGAACTCTTAATATAAAAAAATAACAGACACCACTTACAGTTGAGACGTAATTGAAATTCTGCCCACAAAAGGACTGCATTTTCTGCTTTAGACCAAACACCCAAACCCCACAGTGCATAACTACTTCACAAAAAATCACTGTGCAGTACTCACATCAAATGGATTTTTTCATGATGTACTGAAACAAGACAGTGAGCAAAAAACACTTGGGTTCAGGCTGTATGGAAATGTGCAAAAGGTACTTTTTCTTGCTATGCCATGTGAGTGGGGTCTGTGAGGGGCTGTCCCACTGTCCTACTTCCATTCTTAAGAATGCCCTCGGTGGTGACATCACCCAAGTTAACTGCTGCTATTTTTGTGCAGCCAATATCAGAGTCTTCGGTCTGAGGCTCTAAGAAAGCCACCTTCTTCCCATTTGACCGCTGCTGTGCCGATTCCACTTCTCTGGGGTCTGAACATAGGATAAGGGCTCGTCCGCCGCATCCTCTTGAGTCCCCGCCCCTGGCATCCCGACACCGACAGGGGGTGAGGTAGAGGTAAAGCAGCACCAATATGATGCTGACCACGCAAGAAGCAAGGGTGGTAAATGCAGTATTGAAATTTTCCGTAGTATTGCGCTGTGCCGAACCACTGGTGGAGGTAATGCTTGAATTACCAACTACCAATGTGACCTCCAGGGAGTTGCTGGGGTCGTAGTTCTGTCCGCGGGGTATGACGCATGCATATGTACCTGAATCTTCCATCAGCGCTTCTTGGACTTCAAGGGTGCCATTGGGAAGAACTGCGATGTGCGCACTTAAATCGTTGTTTGATGAATTCAGTACCATCTTAGGGGTGACCCAAAAGACCACAAGCTCCTCCTGGACAGGCAAAGTCAACCCTGGGCATGGCACTCTTAACCACCGACCAGGCTCTACTTGGTAGAGCTGTTCCTCAAGGGGCATATCTGACATTTCATGCTGCTTACAATGAAACTCTGATTCCGCCCCTTTTCTACATGGGTATTCGCCTTTGAAATCCAATAGAGGAGGATACTGTTTCCACATCCAGTACTCCAGCAAGGCAAGCAATGCACAGTCACAGACTAAAGGGTTTTCCTGCAAATAAATTCCTCTTTGGCGGGTGAGGGTCAACAGGCTTTGGACAGGCACCTTAGAGAGTCTATTATATGACAGGTCAAGAAAGGTCAGGTTTAGCGGCCCATCAGGTTCCTCATAAATCCCCAGGGGAAAGACAGACAGCCTGTTTGTAGACAGGTAGAGCTTTTGTAGGTTGTGGAGGTCCCTGAAGGCCCCTGGGTTGATCTGAATGATCTGGTTGTCAAACAGCAGCAACTCCTTCAGTTCTTTCAACCCGGTGAAGATGGACGAGTTCAGCACCGTCAGCTGGTTGGATGAGAGGTCCAAGTGAAGGAGATGTGATGTCACACTGAAGGTGTTCACTTCAATACTGCTTATGAAGTTTTTGCTGAGAACCAGTGTAACGAGTCGGTCGAACGGTTGGGAGATCCAGTCCACACGCAGGGCAGTGAGTCTGTTGTGGCTAAGGTCCAAACGTGTGGCATAACTTGGTAGATCAAAGGGCACCGCAGACAGATTGTAGCCGCTGCAGGAAATTATATCACTGGCACAAAGGCAGGAAGGTGGGCAAGTGGCCATGGAGGGAGGGAAGCCAAGACACAGCAGGAGCAGCACTCCTGCAGCAGAGGGATTACAACAGCCTCCAACACTGGTCTTGCCTAAAAGCTCCAAGGCAATGGAATACATCCTGGTTTTTCCTCAGGATGCGGCCTCAGGTTACCGTCTCACTAGGTGTCCACATATCAGGTTTATAATCCTCAGTTAATGTACAGCTGGGAGAGATGAAAAACAGAGGAAGAGAGAATGAGAATGGAAATTAATGTGTTATACTACCTGAAAAAAACAACAACATTTAAACAGTGTGTAGCAATCAGAGAAAGAAGTATTATTAAGACAAAAAGGCGCTGAGATGATAATAAGACCACAGTATGACTGTATCAGGAAAAGGGTAAAGCAGGTAAAGGCATGACATGCATGCAACTCTAAAAATAAATTATAATCCATGTTTGAATACAGCAATGATTGCTGCTGGCATCACCCGTACATGACAACTGGTAGTAAAGGCTGGAACAAGTGTAACTTGATACATGCACAGCAGTAATACTCCTCCCCTATTCCCCACCAATACAAATGCAGTCTGCTTACTTCACTGCTCACAGCACCACATCTTTTGAAAAAAACCTTTGCATTTGTTTACAGTTTTAACCCTTCACTGTGCATGTATAAAGTAACAAGTTTAAAAAAAAATACATATAGACTGTGTATTTTTCCAATAATTACTTAATATTTGTCCTTCTGCTCAATTTCAACACTTGCATCTATAAATCTATGTAGACTTTTTCATCCATTCATTGAAAATGGCATCAGACCAGATGCTATAAACACCAAGAACATGCCAGAATTATTATTAATTATTATATTAATCACATATTGCATAAAATCTCTTGAGTAACTGGCATACGCAGCTCTCCAAATCACCACGAGCAGCTGCTTTTCCTGATAAATTTCTCTCATAATAGTAATTTCAAAAAATGAGCAGCAAAGCAAGAGCAGATTAATAATAATAATAAAAAAACCCAGAAGTCAGTTTAGAGAGGAAACAGCTGGCCAAGAAATCACCAAACAACCGACAGCAATTAATGTGATAACCAAAAAAACAAACAAACCCCAAAACAAGAAAAAACATTTTTAATAATTTCTTAAAAGCCAATCATTCCGTGTTTACAGCCTCTTTATTTGTGGATTGGTGCAATTTTTCCACTTACGTATCACTGCAAACCAAAATTCAGTGAGCATTTAAAAATCCAGCTCTGTTTTAGCTCAAAAATGAACAAAAAAAGAATCGTTTTGTTTCTATTCTTGTATTTATCGTTACTTAAAAATGTATCTACTTCAGATCCATGCATATTTAAATGCGTATCCATAACCAGGGTTAACAGAGTGAATTCTGAGCACGGTTTTCTTCAACTTAAACAAAAGGCTGATTGTTAGTTGCAAATTTAGGGAAGTTTACTGAAGTGAGCGCATTAAAAACACACTACACATACTGCATTAAATGCAGAGAAACCCTGAACAAGTTTAAAAGATAGAAATATGGCTGTGAGTCAAAGATGACCCTCTACATTCCTACTTATTAATCCTGACTTAATCAGTTCTTTGTCCTCGTTGCTCTTTTTTCCTGTTGCTCAGCAGAGCGATACCAACCAGCGTTTCGCGACTTTTAAGGCACCAAAACCCAGACGCACGGCACAAACCCGGCTCACCTTTACTTCCACACCGCTGCCCGATCAAATCATCATCTGCTCTCATCCAGGAGACCGCGTCCCGTTTAACGAATTCTACAAAAGCAACTTGGCGCTTTTCGCAGCAACGCGCATCGTTTTTCAGCCCTCTGAACGATCCACGGAGAGGCGCCGGAGCCGAATTGTTCACCTGCAGCTCGGGTTACATGTCGCCGTGGGAGGGGTAGTCCTGTGAGTCAATACGGATCACAACAGCAGCCAATACGGCGATGATGCGAGAGTGGACGATGCCAAGAGGAGGAGACGGGGCAGCCTGGAAGAGGACGAGAAGGAGAGGGAGAAGGTGTGGCAGAGGGAGAGAGGGCAGCATCAGCACCACACTATTTTATAATTGGTCAGAAGGTGGCTTCATGAAAGTAATACAAAAAAATGTAGATTAGTCTTATTGGATTATATTGTTCTTAAAGCTAAATCGAGGGCTTTCCAGGAATCTGCAGTTTGCCTGTTGTTGAACTCATTTTAAAAACATGGTTCAGGTGTTTAAAATATTAGTTAGTGGTGTATTGTGGGGTGGGGAAGGAGTGACAAACTTTAGCTCCATGTTTTGGATTTGCAGAATTAGAAAAGTAGCAGCAGATACGGTTTGAAGCCCTCTTTATTGGGTGACCTCACCAGTGGTTCCATTACTAAATTATAGCATCTTTTCTGCCCTCATGTCCCATCTTTCTGTTACCTGTTAAATGAAAGCAAGTGCCAAAACCTAAGAGAAACAATAATACAAAAGCTGCTCACCCCCTGCCCAGCATTTAACAGCTGACAGCCAAAGTTAACAATATAAGAGACAAGCAACTCAAAGAATCCTGACTAGAAATCTGTGGGAGAGTTCTGTAACCGCAGGATAGGTCCTGATGTTGTTGTGTTGGCACATGTGCACCGAAGAGGTTCACAACACTTTTCAGTGAGATTTAACTGACTGGTGGGAGTCATGCCTCTTTATTTGTTATCATAGAAACGGTGCAGATACGCGTGCTTGTTTTTGTTCTTCATTTATTCTGGGCTGTGTCGATAATGTGAATGAATACTCTGGTTTTTCAGTGCTCTTGTGGGATGAGCATTGACACTGTGGTGTCACACTAAGTTTTAGAAGTGTAACTTGCAGGAAAATCTATCTAAACCTTATTCTGGTAAACCTTTTGCAGCTTTTCTAATGCAGTTTTATGCCCTGTGGTCACGATAATGAAAGCTGAGGCTTTCTCCCTCATCCATTTAGATAGGGGATTCAAGAGACTTTCATACAACCCATATAGTAGGTGCATCTCTGGAGATTATGGTTAGAAGCAATGCTGATTAGAATTGGGAAACAAGTCGCCTTATTTCACCTTAAAGTCCAGTGTTTTGTCAAGTCATCCATCCAGCCTGATGGCTGGATCCCCTCTTTATAGACTTTGTGGCTCTCCAGTCACCTTCCTCTTTTGCGCTCATTATTATCACAGCCAGCACAAGATAAAACTGGATAATACATTAATGCTGTGCTTTCAGTTTGCCCTGCTGCACATAAACAGTGTTGTTTGGTAAATTTGGTAAAATAATCAGTTGCTATAAAACTAGAGTGGCACAACTGCCTCACAGCAAGAAAGCCTGGGTTCTGATCCAAGGTGCTTTATATTGTAAGGTAAAGACCCTACAATGATTAGAGAAAACCCAACAGTCAAAATGACCCCCTATGCGCAAGCACTTGGTGACAGTGGGAAGGAAAAACTCCCTTTTAACAGGAAGAAACCTCCGGCAGAACCAGGCTCAGGGAGGGGCAGTCATCTGCTGTGACCGGTTGGGGCTGAGGGGAGAGACAGGACAAAAGGCACACATGGATAGATGGCTAGGTGGCTGTTAGAAAATTATTAAAACCTGAAACACAGTGAACATCAAGCAAAATTTTGTCTTTTAAAATCAGTAACCTCTGAATGTGCTACAACTTTTTTTTTTTTGTCTTATATCATTAATTTTACAGAAAAGTGAGTGTGTTTTTGGCCCAAACGCTGTGCTTCACTTTTGTGCAACATTCATTTCTCATCAATCACCTGACGTGCACAGAAATGGAAGTCTGCGCCACAGAATTAATTCCTCAGGTAACTCCCAGGTCACATTACCCCAAGAAATCTGCAATCTTTAACCGTGAGAACGTTATCTTGTGACTGACACCCTCAAATCTCTTCAGATGATCTTTTGAGGCTCACTCTGCCCGCTCCTCAGTGTATACAGTCATTTGGAAACTTTAGTTTTGTTCTTGCAAACTCGAGGATTATAACGCCTGCAGAGATTTCTGAGCCAGCCCTGCGGCAGCGGAGCTGTCGTCGCATTATGCCGTTAATGACGGCTTGCAAAGGACTATTTGGTTCATTAGCGATAACATCATTGTAATTAAACATCTGTGACCTTAAAGAAGCCCGCTCCATTTTCCCCAACGGAGCCGCAGCTTGGCTGCTGCTCGGTTGCATCGCACTGCAAAAAAAAAAAAAAAAAAAAGGCTGAAAATGTGTGCCAGAGAAAGTGCACTGAATTGTGGAAATAAGTAAACAAGCAGCTGCAGCTCACAATGACTCCCCTAGGCTCGTTTTTTTAATATATTTTAAAAGAAGAGCAGCATTTTAGGATTTGCTTGTTGAGGCAGAATATTTCAGATGGCGTTAAGCTGAGCAAAGGGCTTACGTAATCCCCTGTCTTTTTAAAATGCTGTTTATCTGTGAAGTGTTGGTATAAAAAAAATAATCCGCTGCCTTATTTATTCACTTAATGTTGCCACATTTAGTCTGCCCCATTCAGATGCGGCTCAGTTTTCTAAAATTCTTTCTGTGCCTGTGTTGTTTACCACTGTGTGTGTGTGTGTGCGTGTGTGCGTGCGTATGCATCAGTTTGACACAAGCAGATGGAGTCTTTCATGCCACACAAAAGTATTCTTTACTGAATCAGTTTGTCAAGGTTGTAACTCTGAGCTCTCAGCTCCGCCAGCTTTTGTAGTTTTTTTTCCCCCTCTTGAGTTCTTGTTCAATTTCCTGGATCCACTCATAGACGTCCAAATCAATATCTGGCAACATGAAGGGGCGGGGGGGGGGGGAATCAATGGAATTTTCATTTCTGAAGATGAGTCGATTCGATTAGCTGAAAGGGAAGTGAGAATGAGGTCTCTTATAATCCCAAGTTCAGTCTAATCACAAAGCACTGGTAATTATGAGCTTTCCACCCGGGACTCTGCGGGAGACAAATCGCTGTATGTTTCCATGGTGCCGATCATCAAAGGGAATGGCCTCTGGGGATTCTACCAAAGTGTCCATCTTTGCCCCATGATCACTCGTTTAGGTTGTTGATATGTGAGGGATGGATGAACCAGCAGTTTTCTAATTAATTGTTCATGTCCAGATAACTCGCTGTTAAAAATACGCAGAATATGAAGCACATTCTTCATAAATCTCTTTTGGTCTATTGTTTTCCATCTCAGCATCCACTGACGCTTGCAGGTGTGTCTCATCTTACCTGGCAGTTAAATATTTGTCACTGCATCCATTTTGCATCCTTGATGTAAATTAGTCACTGATTACATGGTTAGAACCAACACCAGCTGGGTTCTGACTGAAGCCAAGCTTTGAAGAGCACTGGCCTGGAGGGTTTTCAGTTTAGCTAGAGTTCAACAGGCCATCTGTCCCTTCAAGGGCTCTAACCACTTATTGCGATGAAAAGCACATGGCATGCTTCCAGCAGGCACTGGCAATAAGTCACTTTCTGATGTTCTGCAGGTTACAGTAAGTATCTTATAAACTGTATTTGACCATTCTGGAAAATATAGAATCTGGATTCTGTGTTTCAAGAAATATGGGAAGACTCCTTCCTTCCTTAGAGTCTCATATCAGTCGATTAAACATTAAGCTAACGCAGACACATCAAAACAAGAGCCACCGTCAAATTTTGCTTTTCAGCTACGCCTAAAGTAAGCAAGCCTTTGGGCTGGGGACTGTGGTTTGCACATGTTTTCCAAGCATCTGACTAGGATGCCTCATGGTTACCGCCTCTGTGAGGTGTTTTGGGCATTTGGAGCCCCAGGACACACTGGAGAGATTATGTGTCCCTGCTGTAACGGGAATGCCTTCCCAAGAGGAGCTAGAGGCAGTTGCTGGGGAAAGGAACCTCTGCTTAGATCAGGCGTGGCACCAGGATTCAGATTTTGGATGGGCAGAGTAATTTGGGCTGGACCTTTTAATTGGCGCCAGTTCTGTTTAGTATAAGTGGGAAAACACGTACACCAATAAATTAAGAAACCAGGAACCAATCTGTCATTATTTTCACAGTGTCTTGCAAAGACCAGAACCAAAGTGTAAATTAAATAAATAAATAATCTGTTTTATAGATGAGAGAAAGAAAAAGACTGTTGGGTGAGCAACATAAACTTATACAGGAAGAAACACACAGAGAGCGAAAACCCATTTAGTCTTTTGTTTATTGAAATATTCACTTTGTTAACTGAGAATCAAACAATGCTGCAGTAGGTTTAAACTGTTGTGGTTTTGAGGTGGACCCGGATATGCCACTGGACTCTAGAGCAGTGGAGACGTGTTCTCTGGAGTGATGAATCATGTTTCTCCGTCTGGCAATCTGATAGATGAGTCTGGGTTTGGCGGTTGCCAGGACAACAGTATTGCATTGTGCGAATTGTAAAGTTTGGTGGAGGGGGGGTTATGGTGTGGTGAAAGGAACTCTTAATGCTTCAGCATACAAAGACATTTGGGACAATTTCCAAACTTTGTGGGAACAGTTTGGGGATGGCCCCTTACTGTTCCAACATGACTGCACACCAGTGCATAAAGCAGGTCCATAAAGATATGGATGAGTGAGTTTGGTGTGCAAGAACTTGACTGGCCTGCACAGAGTCCTGACCTCAACCTGATAGAACACCTTTGGGATGAATTAGAGTGGAGACTGTGAGCCAGGCCTTCTCATCCAACATCAGTGTGTGACCTCACACATGTGCTTCTGGAAGAATGGTCAAATATTCCCATAAACATTCCTAAACCTTGTGGAAAGCCTTCCCAGAAGAGTTGAAGCTGCTATAGCTGCGAAGGGTGGACCGACATCATATTAAACCCTCTGGATAAAGAACGGGATGTTACTATGCGTGTGAAGGCAGATGAGTGAATACTTCTATCTATGTAGTGTTACATTAAATACTTTAATTGTTTGGAGTGTTATCGAATACATAAAGTTTATTTTGTAACAAAGTCAAAGTTAAAGTCAAGAAGATTTTTGTATTTGTTTTGGGATGTTAAAGTATCATTTTGGCTGTGAGCCAGCTGTTTGCTGACCTTAGTGGACTCCATTTTTAAGCTATAGTTGACGGGTATTGCACGCTGTTGCTGCTGCAGGCAAGTAAAAGAGCAAGCATCTCTGGGATGAGCAGAAATGTAAAATACTTTGAAATTTCACAGAAAAACCAGCAAAAGACACAAATAATATCAGTGAGAGTCAGGCAACTCAAACAGTACTTTTCTTTAAGTTGCAGTACAATATAATAAAACATAGGGGAAAAAAAGATTAATGCATGAAAATTACTTCATTTCACAGATAAAACCAGTAAGGGTAGATAATTTGCAAAAATAGCCAGAGCAGCACAGGACTTAATTGCAGGAATGAGGTGCAATTATTTCTTTACACCTATTAACTGCCAAAGGATTTTCAGATGTGCAAATTTTGCATTTGAAGCGACTGCTGTGGATTACAGCCATCAGCTATCATTGATGCTCTCCATTTGCAGCACTTAAACTTCACGGACCGAGTATCCAAACCTGAACTGTGGTTTTAAACACCAGGTGAGAATGAATAAACACGGCAATGAAAATGTATTCATCATGCAAAAGCTCACCTCCTGGATTTAAATCTACTGAAAAGATCATCTTGTGTCATTTCCCTGAATTCGGATATCAAATTATGCAAATTGAGAAGGATATAAATAGTGTCTTAATGACATGTATTAAAGTTTCCCTGGTCTCAGTGCTTCATCTTACGCCTCATCATCTGTTCGAGCTACTCCATGTGCTGCTGTAAATGCCCCTCAGAGACTGAAACCTGATTATAGCTGCCAGTGTGGTTTTAATAGAGGGACCTGTCATACTTGATTGACTACAGACACACCCTAAAAGGGTGTGCAAGTCTGTATTATACAGCAAATAGGTTGTGTGTACCAGAGAACTTGTCTTTTATAGTATGGATGTGTGTTGCCGTTGTACTTGTAAAAGGACTTTCTCAGGTAGAAATGCTAGAAAACATTAGCCTGTTGGCTGCTGGATGTAAAAAAGGTGACTTTAATGAAAGCTGTTGAATCAAAGGTGGTACAGGTTGAGCCGCATGGTAAACAAGCCCAAAAAGCCGGACTAATAACTACCAGGACTGGAAAGGAAAGCAGAAACTCAGAGGGATCAACATGGAGACAAGAGGGATACTGGATCCTCACATGACAGGTGGACACACACACACACACACACACACACACACACACACACACACTACTACCAAAATAAAACTGGACGTGACTACAAACAACTAACACAACCAAATGGGATACACAGAGAGAAACATGGACATGGGTGCAGCAGGGCAGCAGCACGTTTACAGGGGCAGTAGGTACAGTAGAACAGAAAACATATCAAATGTTTAATCTGAAAAAATGCAGAAAAATATTAGTTCATTTTGAATTTGATGGCAGCAACACGTCTCAAAACAGTTGTGACAGGTTCATGCTTAGCAGTGTGTCAGATTGCCTCTTCTTTTAACAACAGTGCGTGAATTTCTGGGAACTGAGGAGCGCAGCTGCTGGACTTTTGGGAAAGGAATGCTGTCCCACTCTTCTCTGATACGGGATTCTAGCTGCTCAGCAGTCCTGGGTCTTCTTTGCTGGGGAAAGGTCTGGGCTGCAGGCAGGCCAGCTCAGCACCCGGACTGCAGCATTACTTTCCTGTCTTATGTAAAACAGTGTTGCATTTAACTGTTAAAATTTTACGTTCTTTATAGATTTTTTTTTCACCATTTTATCATCATCATCATCTGAAAATCTCTCTTAATGGAGTTGTCTATTATTAATTAAATGTTTCTTTTTCTAAACCATTTTTTCCATATTCACATGCATCCTACCTTACAGTATGACCTTCACCATCAAAATCTTAGTCATTTACCATATTTATCATCCTGATTACATTGCGCTTTTATGTCCTGTATGTGGAACATATCACCTCAATTCATTTTAATTTTGCCTATTATTGTGTGTAAGTACATAGTTTGATAAGTTACACAAACACTGCGCTGTACAATTACTTTCTACCATGTCCATAATTTAACTTCTTTTTTTGTAGGAGATATAATTAATCTAATTCTATGTTTTGGGCATATCCTGTTTTTTTTTTTTTATGAATGTGACTGTACAGTGCTTTTGTTTGTGCAGAAAATGTTTTGCACTCTTGCTTTTGTGCTTTTCACCCTTTTGTTAAACACCATCAAGCTTTCAGGCCACCGTCACACAGAGCGGGAGGAATGCTTCATGCTTTGTTCAGCGTTCAGGAGTTCATGTGTTAAATAAATGTTGCCTTCGAAGTCCTGAGGTTTGTGAGCACCGTTTCCAAAGGTGCTTTTTAATTTTACTTTTTTCTAACTTTAATATGCAGGCCTTACGGAGAGACTGATACATTCTGAATGTCTCATTTGTTCAGTCTTTTTTTTACATTGCTGATATAAAAAAATCATAGATAAATGTGAAATCCTGCCATCATTTGCAAATTTAATTTCTATGTGGATTTTAACAACTATACAGCACAGATTTGCATTTTACAGTGCAAACACAACCATCAGTAATCTTTTTTCTGTAAATTAATAACCCATTTGTGCCTGTTTAATGACAGTTCATCACACCTTTTGTTCATATGGTTGTTTTCTAACACTTTCGACAGTTTTTCTGTACTGCAGAAATAAACCAACAGCTGCCAAACTGTTTAAAACACTTTATATTTATTTGTTGCTGTGGAAACAACTTATTAAAAGTCATGCACACACTTTTGATGAGTTTATTAACCCTCTGGAGGCCAAAAAGGTAACTGCATATTACTCCAGATTGACTTTACTATAACGGGACTCCGACCAGCTTCAGCTTGGCTCACGTAGCCCTTCAGAAGGCAGTTACTGCTTCTAAGACAGCCCGGTGTGAGGTGCAGCATGTGATGAGACTGAAGAGACACATGGACCTAATGGAAGGGCCACTGATACAGCAGCTGAAGCTGACCCAGATTCTGTGGGAAAGAAGGTGAAAAGAATGTCTCTTATCTACAAAGTAATTTCCTCTGTGAGAAAAACTGCGGCCGCTTTGCCCTCGAAATTGTCTGATCAAATATTTCAGTGTGGATGTAGGGTCGCAGTCTGGAGAAGATGTGATCTGTCGTGTAAGGCGTGTTATTAATCCTCATTATCTGGCCGCTGTTGCACACTGCAGATGTGCGAGTGTCTCTGTTACTAAAATTTATTACAGCTAAATGACTACAAGAGTGGAATAAATGAGATGTTCTCAGTTTGAAGGCCTTTCAAAGGATTTTCTTTAGCATCAGAAACGTCCCTGGGATGCTTCATAGGCTCATGTGCCATAAGCTCCGATGTACTCCTAGCCACTAGCGGAACATATCAGAGCCGGGCCAGGCGGCAGGGCAAATGCACCACCTTTATACCCAAATAATAAAGCTCATCATAACATAATTTTACAACATACACACGCCCACAACAGCGGGGCTTACAAGCTTCGGCACCACGGAAAACAACTATGTCATTTTGAAGCCCATCAAACGTACATGAAATATAACAAACCAAGAGAACAACAAAAACATTAGGCTACATGGTAACTAATGATAAAACAACACAAATTCAAAGCAGTTCAGCACCACGGATAGCGACTGGATGATTTTGACACCCACTTTATCTATTTAAACTCAGAGCCTGTATCAGTAGCTTTTAAGTACCTGAAATCTAATCCTCTCTCCCATCTGGGCCCCCTCTAGGCCCGGGCCGGGGGCGTGCCGTCCTCCCAGCCCCCCCAGAAGCCCCGCCCCTGCTCCTAGCTGCATGTAGTTTACTCACTCTGTCACTATGTTTGACCCCCTCTTGTTGTCCGATTGTTAACCTACTCCGTGTGATAGTTTAGCTTAGGATGCTTGCAATCCTGTTTATGACCTTCTTACCTGCTTTCCTGCTTGTCTCCACCTCCTTTTAGAGAATTCCATTCATTGTACCTGCTGGTATACTCACCTGCGTTCTTACCTGACCCAATCTCTCATGCTGAACACTGTATCAAGAAAGAAAGACTGAAAGTTGAGAAAAAAAAAGGAAAGCCTCTCCTGATAATGGACCAAGTTGCTAACCTGAGATGAACATTCTGCCTTGAGAAACTTCCAGAAAGGCCGAAAACATACTTGTGCTGAACATCCTGCTTTGAAGAAGCTCCTCAGTGATCCTGTTATTGTGAAATAATCTCGAGTTTGTTCATGCAATCTTGTGAAACTGCTTTCAGTTGTGTGCAGGTTTGAGTCTTCTTAGTGAAGCTCTAAGAGGCATTCACCATGTGTTAGATATTGGCTAAATGCTGTGGAGCCTGCAGCATTCAGTGTCTTTTTTCCTTTCACTCGCATATCTTCATTTTCAAGGGATTTTCTTGATTTTAATACTTTGATCTTAAGCCTGTTTATCCTTTACATAGCAGTGAAAGAACTGTGAGGACTGCTTTAATCGGGAAACTGGCGCCTGCTTTCTAACAAGGAAATCATCCAGCGTTTGTTGGTTTGTTTCTAATGAGAACTTAAGACCATTTCTGTCATGGTTCTCCGGTGCTGGCTCACCCATTCTCTCTCTCCTCTCTTTGTCTGTGTGTTTGTATGTGTCACCTACCTCGGTTTCCACCCTGCAGTCCATTCACCTGTGGGTAATTAACTCACCTGTTGGTAATTGCCTCCTCAGTGGTTTTTGCATGGGCTGACCTTTAGCTGAATTTGCTGAGATGTTCACTCCTGGGAATGTTTTCCACTTGTGAATAATCTTTCTCTCTGTAGAATGAATTGTTTGTCAGATTGTTTGGAAATGACCTTATGACCATTCCCATATTGATGGGCAGCCATAATTGCTTCTCTAAGATCATTGCTGATGTCGTTCCTGCTTGGCATTGTGTTAACACACGCCTGAATGCTCCAGTCCAGCAAACTGCCCAAACTTCTGCTTTTATGGAGGTGCTCACATTTGATGATGATCAGTTAATCAAGTGCATTTGATTGGCTGCTGCCTATGGAAGCAGTAAGGATGTACTTAAGTTTCCACACAACTGCACAGATTCATCTGTTTTTATAAGCTCCCAGCAAATGTCTTTGGGAGGATTATAAAACTTTTTTTTTTTTCACTTTCACTCAAATCAGCACATTATGTTAGTAAGCTCTTCACTCTGTGGTCTGAAAAGTGCACAACAGCCAATACTCAAATATATTTAGAATATATTTAATGGTCCAGACCTACAGTATATATACAGAGGGGGAAAAACACTCAAACCTTCTGAAACGAGTTGAAGCTGAAGTGATATTCATGCTGATATTGCACTGATACCAGCATGGTCAGAACCACAAGTGAGAACAGTGACTAAAAGTGTGCAAATGGTCTTTAAGGAGTATAAAAGCTCAACTTTCAAGCAATACTACACTATATAACAGCAGTAGACTGCAAGAATATTGCATCACTGTGTGCTGAATGTGTGTTTACACTCTGCGCTGATCCTAACTGTGGATGTTAAGAATGACGGAGGAGAAACAATCGGAAGAAGAGTGTCGCTGTGGCAACCGCACCAAGAAACAGCAGGAGTTAGGAGCCTTCAGTCACCTTTTTTTTTTTTGGTTTCCTGGCATTTGCAGTGATCCAGGATGTGACTTCAGGGACTTGCTCTCTAATGTTTGAGTGTGTGCAAACAGTCCGCCAGGCATCTTCAAAGAGGTGCTCGTTAATTGTGCACACAGTCAGCAGCTGGAGCCTTGACATTTAAAGTTTGTAGCACGGGGAAAGATTTGTCTACGTTTTGAGGGGGGAGAAAACTTGCTGCTTGCCACCTGTTTAAGCCAATGCAAATATTCCACACGAGAAAGGATTTGTATGCTAGAGCAACAACAAGTAAAATCAACAATGTTAAACAGAATTTTAAATACCGATCTCTCCTTGTGCAGTGAAACCATCTGCTAGAGAAGGTGCTCAGATGCCTGTCCTGTGGTGCAGAGGGTGATAAGGATTATCCACGATGGATAACAGTTTGTTCAGTCACCTCTTCTCCACCGCAGCATCAAAAGTATCAAGTTTGCAGCCAATCAGTTTGTTGAGTTTGTCGGTGTTACCAGCTCTGATGCTGCTCCCCCAGCAGACCAAAGCAAAATATGTTGTGCTCACCACGACTGATCCCCTTCTTGTATACAGCCTCTGCGTTGGTCTTTCAGTTCAGCCTCTTTTCAATGTGGACACTCAGGTTCTTGTACTGTAATTCTTTTTGTAGGCGTTATCACCCGGAATTGTACTGAAAGTCTGAAGTGCGCAAGGTGAGCAGGAATGGAGACAGCACGGTCCCCCTGTGGCGCTCGTGAACTGCACATCACCAAATCAGTCGGAACACTGCCCACTCTCACACACTGCAGCCTGTCTGTCAGGTAGCCAGTAATCCATGAGATAGTGGATGTGTTTACCGACATTTCCTGGAGCTTCTGTCTCAGTAGCAGCAGCTGAATCCTGTTAAATGCACTTAAGAAATCCAGGAAGGTGATACACAACTACAAAGGGGGTCACTTGTGGTCTCAGGTGGGCCGAGATTAGTCTCTCCAACACCTTCATCACTTGTGATGTGAGGGCAACTGGCTGACATCTGTTAAGCTCTGATGGTGTTGATTTCTTCAGTACAGGAGCCAGGCGGGGTGTTTTGCATAACACGGGTAACACAGGTATCATCTCCTGCTTCAGACTCAGGCTGTAGATGTGACTTGGGGCAGATGCCATCAGGGCCACAGGCTGTGTGCTTGTATAGATTATGCAGCTTACTCCTAACCTAGAAGTCACAGCTAAGCAGAGGGTGCACCACTGAAGGCAGCGAGGCTGTGAAACTGAAAGTCACCTGATGCTTGCCCACTGGTTGTGGTTACACACCACGCTGTTTAAATAGAACACGGAAATGACTGCGGTCGCCATTATAACAAATGAATGTGTTTTCCTCTTCCTCTAATTTTGTTTTGTGCAAATTATGTAAAATAACATTGTCCATAAAGATTTAGGAGGCAGAAAAATGCTGATCCAGCCACTCACACAGCCTGGGGATGGGGCATGATGCCACAATGATGAATGCATTAATTTTAAAGTTTTGTTTAATTGCTGATTTACTTTAATGCTTTGGGGTGGAGGGTGGAGGGTGGGGGTGGGGGAGATACTAATCCCAGGATTTAGCATTTGAGGTCAGCTCTCTGTGTCATGCTTAAACAAAGTCTGCAGTGTTTGGTTGCTTTCTGTGGGTTTTCAGCTACTCTAACAATTACTCTGGTCATTGTTAAAGCAGCTATGAGGAGACTAAAACCTGTATTAAAAGATTTTAAACAAAAAACATATCACCACATTAAAGAAGGCTGTTAATTCAATTCAATTCAGTTTTATTTATATAGCACCAAATCACAACAGTCGCCTCGAGGTGCTTTATATTGTAAGGTAAAGACCCTGCAATAATTACAGAGAAAACCCAACAGTCAAAGCGCCCCACTATGAGCAAGCACTTGGCGACAGTGGGAAGGAAAAACTCCTTTTTATCAGGAAGAAACCTCCAGCAGAACCAGGCTCAGGGAAGAAAGTGAGGGGGTTGGACTCACACTCATATTTAGTGGCAGGAATGTGCAAAGACAAAATCTGCATTAGAAGAAGTTTTTTTAGGCAGTGTGGTGGTCAGCACTGTTGCCTCACAGCAAGAAGGTCCTGGGTTCAAATCCACTGGCTGCTGGCGTTTCTGTGTGTATGTTCTACCCGTGTTCTACACATTCATCACACACACACAATCTAGAGTCACATTTATGTTTCTGTCCACATGATAAGTACAATACTTATTCTGCCTTTAGCTTTGTGTTGGTCTCCCCCACAGCCTTTGAAGGAAAATATCTGGCTCTTTAGCCACCGAGTGGCCCTTACAGTGGGTTTACTGGCTGAAAACAGCAGCCTGCTGGTTTTGAAAATGGCACTTCAGCGAGCAGGAATGAACAAAAAAAGCCAAAGCTGAAGTGAAGGTTTGGGTTACAACTTTTTGTGGTTTTAATAAGCAACGCCTTTCACATTAAACATTTGATCCATTTGTAATCCAATAAATATTGAGCTTTAAAGCAATATAAACTTTAAACCGCAGAGATTCTTTTAAATTTGGTCAGTGAGATGAAAAAATGCTCAGGTTAGCTCTTTTCTTCCTTTTTTCCCACACGTCCCTTTTCTCCTGTACGCTGCATGCTTACCTTTCAGCTACAGTGATTTCACAGAGTGCCGAGCTGCCAAAATACAGGATATGAGGAAATGTCAGATGTCATCCTCTGATGGCCTTATGTAACTCCTGAGCGTGTGTCAGGAATAATCCTCTTACAGGGGAGAAAAGTCCCCTTAATAGGAAACAAAACATTTTGCTTCCTCTGTCCCCTGCTTTTAATAATCAAAATGCAGCTTGCACAAAGGCTTCCACACCAGAGTAATCCATGATGGAGGACAAGCCTCTGCTCTTTAATCTACGATTATTTATATGTTCAAAATGACCAGATAGTGACAGACATTGGATAAACAGATGTGTTTGGGCATTAAAAAGCATCTTATTGATGATGAAATTCATTCATACATGATGAAGATGAATGATGCATAAGAGAGCCTTATTTATAGGATTTTACTCATGCACTCATCCACTAACCTGGTAGGACTTTAGGTATGCCTCGATCAGGGTAATATTATTATGCGAGGTTGGACAGTTAAAGTGTGCACCTCCTGAACTGTGACTTAAGGCTCTGACTCCCTCTGTTGGTGTGGGATGAAAAACGCTGGCATCACCAAACGTCTTACCCAGGATTAGAATATTTTTAGAGTCCATGTTTCAAATGTGCTACATTTCATAACGCAGAATTTAATGCCTGGTGGTGTCATGAAAGCTTTGCACAGTGGCAGTGATGTAAAATAAAACCACAAAGCAAACAGTAAAATAGCGTCCGTTACAGATCAAGTTTAATGAAGTACAATAAAAAATTATTAAGACTGATTAAAATAAAATGTTTGAGATTTATTTTGTACCTGGCAACATTTTAACAATGTACCTGCTGACATGGCAAACTTTAGAAAAATATGAATCATGCCAGTAAGGATGATTATTTTCTTTGTTCCAAGACTCGGGAGAACAATTTAATAAAAACAAAAATGACATTTTCTGCAGAGTTAGAGTTCGGGTTACGGTTAGGGCTGGTAGGCTTCATAGCGCAGTAGTTTACACACTTGCCTGGCAAGCAAAATGTTGCTGATTCATCAGGAAGGGCGACCACCTCTGCCAAATCAAACATATATTGCTATGCTGTAATAACACCTTGTGACAAGGAAAAGCCAGAAGCAACTCCCAATGAAAACTTAGACCTCAGCAGGTAAAGGCGACCCAGTGATGAGCACTTTTTTCCACTGGGTTAAAATCGGACTTCTGTGTGTCTTCCTGTGCTTGTTTGGGTTTTCTGTGAGAGCTCTGATTTCTCCAGCCATCCAAAACATTCTTCATGCTGCCTTTCTCAGCCCAGAGCACTCACGAAGAGAGATTCTTAATTTTAAAAGTTGCACCTCCTGTTGAGATGATTTAGTAACTGCAGCTGTCACATAAATGGAGCAGAGTTAAGAGTCTGATGTCTTTCTCTAAAATTCAGTGAAATATAAGTCCTGTATGAAGTAGCAGAAAGTAGTTACTTTCCATCGCTGACTTTGATGCTTCTTTTTCCAATCTTTTAATTGGGAAATATTCACAGAAGGGCAGCACTGTGGCGTGGTGCTTAGCATTGTTGCCTCACAGCTAGAAGCTCTGGGTCCAAATCCACCATCTGGCCCCCTGCAACCCTGAACAGGGTAAGCAGAAGCGAATGGATGGATGGATATTCACAAAAATTAGAGATGTAAATAAAAACAGGATTTTTTTTTTTTTTAATTTGTGGCCCATTTTTTTTCTTTAAAAACCTTGGAACTCTAATTTGGTTCTAATTATAGAGGAAATAAATATCCATTAATATTGTTATTCATTCTATTATTGGTAACTATTTTCATCACATGTATTGATTTGACACTTTTGTCTGTGTGGTGTTACTCTGGAAGTAACTAACTAGAAACATAACTCTTTCTCTTCCCCTGCAGTAAGGACTTAATTAAAAAAAAAAAAAATACCTGTCTGGAAAAATGTAGTTGGAAAGTGCTGACTCACCTGAAATGAAAAATTCTGTAAAAAAAAAAAAAAAAAAAAAATAATAAGAAGAAAATGGACTGTTGGATGGAAACAGTACTGTTTTAAAATGAAGGAATTTTCCTCTTTAATTTTTTACAGATGTTTTCCTGTATTTTTTACCTGCACATTAAATTTACCAAGACATGTTCCAGGTCTTTTTTTTTTTTTTACAGTGTTTATGACTATAATGACGAAATGAACGGAGATCTTCGGACTCTGTAAATGTGGCAAAAATATTCAAGAAAGGCAAAGTCAAATGTCTTTACAATAAATAATATTTATTACTGCAGTTATCAATCTAAATTCAGGTGGAAAGCATTTCCAATATAGGCAAACCGCGGACTGTGCCATAGCCTTGATAGAATAAGTCTTTATATAACTTTATTTTTTTTTGCACTACACTATAGCAGAGCAGATGGCCTGACATTCATGTAAATACATTTATTTACAATAAAGCAAAATGAGAACTCCTTTACCAAGAAGAAATGTAAACTGGGTTTGTTATCTAGTAAGCTCAGGAGACTTTCCTCTCATCTAAAACAGAAAATCTGGAAAAGTTCAGTCTTGCTTAAAATCTACATTCAGGATCTCATGATGCACCCTGCTGAGAGTCCAAACTGGAGGGGGGGGGGGAAAGTAGCAAATCCTAGTGGCAAATGTTCCAGAGGATGTCTGCTAATTGTGCAGACACAGGCTGCACAGTCACTGTGCGTCACTGGGCTGGATGCAGTTCAGAAACTGTCCAACAGGAGGGGCTGGTCTGACATGGCAGGAGGAAGGAATGAGAGTCCAGTACATGCAGGAAACCCAGCGCTCGCCCTCTGCTGTGCTGTGGAAACCAAAGACCTGCTGACCACCTGCAAATAAGAGACGCTACGTGTAAAGCTTGTAAACACGGGGAAACAACAAAAACAGCTTCGTTTGAAGTTTTTGGATCACAATTTCAGTAGGCTTTGCTGACATTTTACTGAACAAGCATCACATTTATCAACAGATAATCTTTAAGTGCATTCTTTTTCACAATAATTTGAACAGTAAGTTTATTCTGGATGAAAATTCTGGGTTTTAGTCCAGTTACAGAAAATGTCCATTAAGACTACCAGAAATAAAAGTGACTATAAACGTTATTCATCATAAAGATGTCTATTTCCAGGTCATACAACTGTACATTCTGTACTTTAGAGGTATTGTTTACCTGCTTTGATTGTTAGGCAGCTATCAAGATACACATGCTGTTGATATCAGCTTAATTTAGAGCAGATGAACACAAACCATGCACTCTACTCTTACAGCTCAGCTTTATTATGGACAGTCCCCCCTAAAAAAAACAATACAAGTGATGAACCAGAGCTGAATAACATCTCGCACAAACTGCTTCAGGCTCTCTGGCCGTACCTGCTGGTGTGTTCAGGGCCATTCCTTATGATGGGCCCTGTCTTTCTTCTTCTTCTCGTTTTTCTCCTTTTGCAGTCTGTCCAGCTCGGCCTCATACATCATCTCCTGGATCAGGTATTTCTCCCTGCGCATTCTGTCTCGCAGGTCCTTGGGAAGGTCGGGGATCAGGTATGCGATCAGAGTCTTGATGGCAAAGACCATATGCTACAAAAAACACAGAACCTTATCAGAAATCCCAGGTCTATACCTCCGCTATGAAAAAATGCTAAGCAGTCTGAAGTGATAACATGTGACAGTACTTTTCTGTTATCTTCTAACAGAAACATCTGGCTCTTTATCTGTTAAATGCTTCAAAAACAAAAACATAAACAAATGAGTTGAAAGATGGTAAAAATGTGCAGGGAACTGCAGAGGCTGGTGATAATTTTCTCTTGCTTTGTCACTTGAAGTGACATCTTCCACATTACACATTTATTTGAGCCTCTTCTATAATAAAAATACTAGAGCAGCTTTAATCTGGCTTTATAAAATGCTTTTTTTACAACTCCTAAATCTGGATTAGTTGCAATGGTACTTTGGGCTAAAATAGAAGAGAGCACTCATCCGGCCGATAAAAGCTGGAACAGGTCGATCGGAATACGGAACACAGGAAGCGGAACATGCTTTTTTGAAATTGCCAGATTCTATTTTGGTCACGACAACATGGAATGTGACTGGGCTTCTGTGGCTGCGCTTCTTCAAATCTTTAGTCTCTAAATCATTTATCGGTCCGATCATGGTTTAAAAATTTTCACCATGAAAAAATTATTTATTTAGCAGATTAGAAAAAAATGTTAAAAAGGATGCACAGTGCTATGAAGCAACATCTTCCATATTACACACTTATTTGAGCTGAAGAAACCTTTCGGATGAAACGCCTTCAGGGAACAAAAAGAGGTCCAGTCGACCTTTGTTCAAGCTCCAGAGAGTATTTGCCTCCTCCTTGCATTTATGTAACACTTACATGTTTCAGGTCATCAAACAAATTTTAATATTAGAGAAAGATAACCTGAGTTAATACAAAATGCAGTTTATTAAGAGAACAAAGCTATCCAAACCTACCTGCCCTATGTGAAGAACTAATTGCCTCCTAAACCTGATAACTGGTTGTGGCAGCAAGCAGTGCAATCAAGCATTTGTGATAACTGACAATGAGTCCTTCACATCACTGTGGAGGAATTTTGGTCCATCTCAATCAGATTAAAGTCCGGATTTTGACTCGGTCACTCCAAAACCTTCATTTTGGGTTTTTGAGCCATTCAGCGGTGGACTTATTTTGGATCATTGTCCTGCTGGATAACCCAAGTGCTCTTGAGCTTCAGAACAGGAACTGATGGCCGGACATTCTCCTTCAGCATTTTCCGGTAGAGCAGAATTCATGGTTTCATCAATTACAGCAGGTCGTCCCGAAACAGCAAAACAGCTCCAGATCATCACGCCACCACCACCATGTTTGACTGTCGGCCTGCTGTTCTTTTATGAAATGCTGTGTTAGTTTATGCAGATGTAACGGGACTCAAACCTTCCAAAAAGTTCAACTTTCGTCTCGTCAGTCCACAGAATATTTTTCCAAAAGTCCTGGAGACCATCAGGATGTTTTTGGCAAATGTGCCAACGCCTTTGAGCTCTCCCATTGCTGCCATTTTTGCCCAGTCTCTTTCTTGTTGTTGAATCATGAACTCTGACCTTAACTGAGGCGAGTGAGGCCTGCAGTTCTTTAGATGTTGTTCTGGGTTCTTCTGTGACCTCCTGGATGAGTCATTGATGCGCTCTTGGAGTAATTTTGCCTGGGAAGCTTCACCGCTGTTCCAGCTTTTCCCCACGTGTGAATAACGGCTCTCAACGTGGTTCACTGGAGTCTCAAAGCCTTAGAAATGGCTTTGCAACCCTTTCCAGACTGATAGATGTCACTGGCCTTGTTTGTCAGCTGTTTCTTTAGATCGTGGCATGAAGTGCTGCTTTTTTTGTCCTGCTTCACTTTGTCACACAGGTTCTATTTAAGTCATTTCTTGATTCAGCGGGTCTGGCAGTAATCAGGCCTGAGTGTGGCTATTGAAACTGTCACAGGTAATGCAGGATTTAACAAGGCAGGGCAGTTACTTTTTAACATGGGGCTAGTTGGGTTTGGATAGCTTTTTTCCCCATTAATTAATGAAATCATCATTTAAAACTTTTACTTAGGGCGAAAGTGTAAAGAATATGAAAGTGTGACAAATATGAAAAAAAGGAAATCAGGAAGTGTGTCAAATACTTTTTCACAGCACTGCAGGTGGGTACCGAATGAAGACAGAAAGGTAAAAACCTGTTTGCAAAACAATAAGAAGCCAGCCCGCTGCCCGCTGTCAGTGACTACAAACGACTGACCTCAAAAACAATGATGAAGGCCAGCCGGGCTGCCAGGACGTGCCAGAACTGCAGAGTGTATGAGTAGGGCTCGGCAGAATCTGGAGGCTCCCTGTAGTCACGATACCTTTAAGGGGAGGAGGGGGGGAAACTAAGGTCAAAGTTCGTCCTGGAAAAGCACTGATTACTCATCTACTCATGTCAGTGACTAAACAGCAGACAGAAAAAAGGTGAGGATAGGATGCTGACAGCATCTGTTTTACATTCACTCCACTGTATGTCTCTTATGTCTCTTTATTGTAGGTGCTTTTAGCTAAAGTGTGCTAAAAATGAACAAACGTCTGTTTCCATGAGGTGTTTCTGTTTGCTACATACACCTCTGCTGCCTTAAAATAACAGCTTTAACCTTCCACGTCTCACACCACCTGCAGTACTTCACAGCTTCGCCGAACAGCTCCGAGCCATTCGTCCTGGGCTGCGATCTCCTCTCAAAATCTGACACCTGGAAAACTGAGAGACTGGCGTTGACATAACCCATCATACACCTGCGGCACACACACACAGGAAATGATTTTTAACAACTGCAGCATCTAAGTTATTTGTTTCCCACACGACACAGAGTTAAACTAAAAACCGTAAAATCATCACTCACCCTTCCCCGGCTCGGCCCTGACCGGCGCAGGGTCCGTACTTGTAGGCGTAAACGAGGCGAGGGATGAAGTCTGAGGTAACTGCAATCACAAAGGCGTTGGTGATGACGGACAAGATCCCGATGCCCTCCAGAATGCCGTACCAGATCCCTGCCGATGAAGAATCCCGTGTTTACAAGGACACCCCATAAACAGGAAGGTGTTTCTCCAATAAAGGAATAAACTGCCTTTTATTCACCTATGTCTTTGGCTTGTGATGGCAGAGGGCGTCGCCACTGTGTGACAAACTTGTAGGCATCTAAGCGGATCTCGATGATGTTGTTGATCAGCGCCAGGAGAGGGGCCAGAGGGAAAGCTGCCACGAAGATGGTGGTGAAGCCAAACTGTAAAACTGAAACACAGTGCGTGACTTCAGAGGCCTGCACTGCAAAGCGGGATTAGCAGGGCGAATCCAGACACTTCTGCTGCACAGTAGTTTGCCCCCTAAGCAAGCTACGTTTGAGTTAAACCACAAAACCGCTGCCTATTGGCAGATTTTCAAAGCTTACTTGCTATTTTAAATAAAGTTTTTTTTTTAAATCATTCGGTTAACCTGCTGCCTGGGAGCATCGCGGTTGCAGAGGAAAGAATAGGCTAAAACAGAATTCCATACCAATACATTAATTTCATGTGTTTCCAATCATACCTACTCATTCCCCAATCGAAAGGAATAATACTGTTACATATTTTATCCACCTTTCCGTACTAGTGGTGCTTTTAGACTGGAATGTTTTGAAATTCTTCAAATTTGTTCAGAATTATAGTTTGTTCCTTCACTGAGGAATGTTCCGTGTTCAGTCAGATACTACAACCCCCCCCCCCCCCCCCCGGTTTTACTTATGGAGTTCAAAATCACTGTTGTGACACAAATTAGCCTGATTGAGGTTATTAGGCTTAGTGAAGCCAGACAGTAAAAAGATTTACTGGCTATCTTAGTTTATGATACATGCCCCTGGACCAGCAGCTCCTTTAGATGTTCATGTCTGAAAACTGGTGTTTTTACACTAGAATGTCACATTATTGGTGTCCTCATGAATAGAAGGCCAGCAGTCGCTCTCCTTAGTAGCTTTTTGTGTCTTGAAGCATGTATGCAGTGGATTTATTTGAGCTTTTTCACTGAAATCTGCCAGCTGGGAATGGTTAAACTTAAAAACTCTCGCATGAAAATCCAAAACAATGATCCAAAACATCAAATACTCCTCAAAGCTCCTTAAAGCACGTGGAAAGGCTTCCAACTCTAATTCACTATAGTGCAGTGTCAGGATTACATAACATGGATTGCAGCCGCTGGGACACGAGATGAAAAAATGTATTTAGAAAAAATTCTGTTACTGAAGATTAAACTGTGGAGTGCATTTTGGGATAAAATTAAAATACAGGCTTATTTCATTCATATTGTGCTTGACATCCGACATACTCATCTCCAGGTATTCATCAAATAGTCCGTAGGCATTCATTGGCTGCAGGTTAAAATCCCTCTCCCACTGTGGGAAGCTGGCCTTGGCGTTTTGGCCGTGTTCTCTCCTCAGCCTCCGCCTTGTCCACCAGTTCTGGATCAGCCTGAAGAAACAGAAACAACAGGGCGTGATCTTCTGCTACTACAGTAAATACGGGTGCTCGGAAATACATATTTGATTTTTAAAAATAGCCTGAAAGAGAAAAGCACTTAGTCGGGAAAAGATCGCAATGTGGGCTAAAATACGAGGTGGGAGTGAGACCAGTTTTACTACTGAGTGATACATGCATCGCGCGACCAACACAATAAAAAACAAAGAGCAGGATTCATTGTCTGGGGACCGTGAATGAGCAGCTGTTCAGTCTGACACTGCCATTTCTTGACCAACATAGACTGTACATAAAAGATGGATGCAGCCACTGTGAAATCCAGCCTAAGATTTTTCCATTGCTGCCTTTTTTTTTTTTTTAACCTGGACATGATTAATAAGGGGCAGCACAGTGGCGTGGTGGTTAGCACTGCTGCCTCACAACAAGAAGGTCCTGGGTTCAAATCCACCTTGGTCTTTCTGTGTGGAGTTTGCATGTTCTTCCTGTGCCTGCGTGGGTTTTCTCCAGGTACTCCGGTTTCCTCCCAAAGACGTGTGATTAGTGGGGGTTAGGTTAATTGGTGATCATAAATTGTCTCTCTGTGCCTGCAACAGGCTGGTGTCCTATACAGGGTGTACCCTGTCTCTCACCCATGACAGTTGGATAGGGTCCAGATAGGTGACAAGTGGTTATCCAAGGAACTGCAGTTTCTTGTTTTGTGTTGGTTTCATTTTACAGACCTGGAGGTTGCTTTTCCCTTTATTTTAAGGTAACAGTGGCAAATGGAACTCACGGGTAGCCGAGCTCCATAAAGTTGTTCCACGTCTGTTTTAGCACCATGATGATTCCCATCTGCATACAGAGGTCAATGAGACAGCCACTGGGATGACACTGAGGAGACAAGAAAGAGACGGGGTGAAACCAAACTCCAGTCCTCGCCAACATTTTAAAGTGTAAACAAAAGAGTTACATTTTAAAGAAGGTGCGCTGCATTGCTATAATAAGTCATTAGTTATTAGTCATTAGTCTACCAGGTCTCGCAAGCATCACTTACTGGAAAACACCCACTGCAACAATGCAAATGCAGTTTATTTTGGTGAGTCTGCAGTCAAGACCTGTAATTATTATTCATACACTTATTTATGATTTAACCCTGCACTTTGCAAATGTGCATTAAAAGGCAGTAATTTCTTCAAGGACAGTAATGGTTCTGCATGGCCATAAAAGGCTGACTGAGGCTACACTTGTACTGTATATGTCACATTATAGAGACCTTTTCCATTTTGCTGCTGAGGGAAAACAATTGGGAAAACATTAGCTCAGCACCTAAAAGCGTCGGCTCAGGCCTTTTGTCCCCTTAGACCACTTCACTGTATTATTTCCCTGCATGTTCCCATAAGTACCGCTTACTGATGATGGGGGGTTAAATGCCTGGTGGCTAGGCATACAATAATAGCTTAATGCCCAATTTAGAAGGATGTCGATCCATAATGCTTTGCGATTATTTCCCACTGGGAAAAGGAAAGTCATTACTCACTTCTTCCAGTTTCCAACGATTTATGAGACGCAGATATGCACCAGGTCGACCTGTGAATCTGTCAACCCAGGAGGGGGGGGGGGGTAACAGGAGTAAAATAGAAAACAGCAGACACTTAGAGTTAGACATATAGCTTCACTAAGCTACATTAAGCTTTGCTCAAAGCTGTAAATGTATTAAAAAGGATGTGATGCTTAAAGTTATAAATGCCTCAGAAAGAAAAAAAAAATTACAATCTCTGCTGGATTTTTAAATCAAGGTGAGAGCGATAAGATAAGATAATCCTTTATTTGTCCCACACTGTTGGAACTTTACAACAGAGTTTTCTGGTATTGAAAGACCTGAGATTTGTCTTTGTATCCCTTGGGCGTACCTTTGAAGAGAGATTAAATAATAATCGTGGTATCTGTGATATCTTTATAGAGTAAATGTATTTACCCTGCATACTTACAAGATCTAGAAAAGGTTAGAGTTATCATAACTGTACAGAAGAGGATGGTGAGGATGGGTTTGATGGCATTTCTATATAACGTAAGGCAGAAGAGCTGCAATATTAATCCAAGTGCAGTGGAAAATGTCACAACAGTGTGTGTAAAGACAGGCTATGTGAAGTAATGTACAGTGAGGGAAATAATTATTTGATCCCCTTGATTTGTAAGTTTTCTCACTTTCAAAGAAATCAACAGTCTCTGATTTTTATAGTAGTTTCACTTTAACGCTAAGAGACAGAAAAACACATTACATGAAAGTTAAGTAAGTATTTGATCTCCTACAACTGGCTCCCACAGATCAATCATTCTATCAGTGAATCTGTTACTCGTTATGTGTATAAAGCACACTTGCCCACAGAATCAGTCTCTTTAATTCAAACCTCTCCACCACCATAGGTAAGACCAAAGAGCTGTAAAATCTGTAGGCCTGCACAGGCCTGGAACGGGCTACAAGACCACCAGCAAGAAGCTTGGTGAGAAGGTGGCAACTGTTGGTGTGATTACTTGGAAATGGAAGAAATATAAGATGACCATCTCGGTCTGGAGCTCCATGCGAGATCTTTCCTATGGTATAAAATTTACAAATGGTCTTCCTGTTAAAACAGGTACAAAAGCTGATCTTAGTCTCTACGGGTAACTGTTTATGTAGCACGGCTCAAAGTTATGGCTGCTGTTTTGTCTTTCTCAGAGTTCAGCTGAATTTATTCTCACAGCAACATCACAGTAAAATATAGAAGCACCTTGCTAACCAAGCTAGACCAACCAACCAACTAGAATAAGCTAATAAGAACCCAGGTCAACCCAGCTCTGCACATTTATATGAAACAGGTTACGGGATTCAATTATTATTGGTTCCTTCCTGAGTGGAACCTGCACTGTGTTTGTGACTTCCTCACCTTCCCAAAAAGAAGGCAATGTAGAACGTTGAGCTGTTAAGATTGACGAACTGAAAAAGGAACATCTTGAAAGTAAAGCTGTTCTCCCACTCCGACTCGGTCCTCGGTTGCTCTGTGGTTGAACAGGAGAAGGAATAATGAGAAATTTAAAAAATGTAATTTTCATTGTAGCACAACTATTTTACCGAGACCCGATATGTTTTTAAAAGGAGTTTATTTTAGGACTATCATAAAGCATTTGGGCCTTAAGGTTATAAGATTAACTTATATTAGATCACGTGCCACCAACTTACCTAAATTTGTGAGAAGCAGAGCAACTTTTTCATAAAGCTGTAAAAAAAAAAGAAGAGGAATTTAAAGGTATTTGTCACTGCTTACAGTAAATTTATTGACTAAAAACTGGGTTAAAAGCATATGAAAGCAAATTTTTATATGTCTCTATGCAACTATATGAATACTTTAGCCATTATATTAAAAAAAAACATTGTTTCTGATTATTGCAACCTAAAATTCATTTATTACCCATTTTTATTTTTGCTCTACCTCAGCGCAGTCGACGCACAGCGAAGGCTTACCACGTTAAGGAGCATGATGATGCAGAAGTTGATGCAGACTGCCGTGCCCGTGGTCGCCACCTGAGAGTTGTTCCTGATGAGAGCCCAGCCGAAGGCAGCGAAGGTGCTGACAGTGATGACTCGGTAAATGACGATGCCGAACACGGCAGCAATCACCACCAATATCTGTGACATGAAAAATAACAACGTGGAGAGAACATTTCAACTGTACGTCACATGCTTAGCAATATATGATAACTGGAGATATTAGATTATATATCAAGAAGTCTAATATTAGATGCAACGACAGAAACAGCTGACACATTTAGTAGCAGATTTGTTTATTCAGAATGGATAAAGTTGGTGTACAAACAGAAGGGGAGGATCATAAAAAGGATAAATACAATGATGTGAGTGGAAATCCTTTGGCTTGATGTTTCTTTACCCCAGAAACTCACCATGAAGAAAATTCCAGATGTAGAAACGATGAGGCGACTGTATTTATCAGAGAAGGCCTGATAAGGCTCGGGTTTCCCAGATATTGGGTTCATCCTCTCCTTCTTTGAGTATTTGGCCTCAAACTGAGGGCGTATTTCTTCCTGAAAGACACAGGACAAGATCTATGAGCATAAATCATCCAAATAACACAGTTATCATGTATTTCTACAAGTCGAGAAGGTGGAAGAAAGTATTGAACTTGTCTTCAGTGTAACTAAAATGTATGGCAATATTTGATCATGAAAACAGAAAGAAATGGAGAAAAAAACGTATGTGATAAATGCGTATCTTTAACTTTCACAGCAGCACAGAATCAGCAGACAGCTCTGCTGAGTATGTGACACATACACTTTATGCAGTCACGAGAAAAAGTTTTTCTAAGTACAGCCTTACTGCTTTCACAGGAGGGTAAGCAGCAGCCGAGCGCTGCTAATCAAACGCACTTGATTAACTGATCGTGTGACTGTCTCTATAAAAGCAGAGGTTTTGGCAGTCTGCTGGTCGAGAGCATTCAGGTATGTGTTAACGCACGTATGTGCCCCTACCTTCTCAGGAGTGGGTATCACCAACGTCAGACCGTGCAATGCTCAGAGAAATTGCAAAAATGCAAGAGCTATATCTCAGACTCTACAGACCTACAGTACAATTAGAAGTATGGACTTGTTTAAAAGTGTTGATAGGAATAAGCCACTTCTCTCTAAAAAGAACTGGACCTGGGCACCTTGCAGTCATTGACCTGACCATGAACTCCTCTGTATATCAAAGTATTTTAGAGTCTGAGAGCTTGGCTGAAATTAGATCATACACACACACAGACGGTAGGTGTTGGAGAAATCTTTGTGTTTAATAGTGTAATTAGAGCATGGTTAATGTTAATCCATTGGCATTAATACCACTATAACTAAGTCACATTGTGCAGCGAACCACCCTTATATCCAGAATCTGTCCTGCTGCCTGTACAAAGCAGGCTGAAATTTACATTTACATCAAAAGACGAGCAGCCTTTCAAAGAACACGCTCACTATCTAAAATGTGACTGACAGATGAGGCTTGGAGGGTTCTACACAAGACAGGAGAGAACACAATAAACCCGCAGAAATTACTTTATGACAGCTGTGTGGGTCTTTAGCCTGCTGCAGCCTTCATTGTAAACGTGTTCCAAATATACATTTTCAGTGACTCATAAAATGAATTGAGACAGACTTGACGTAGGCTCTCAGTACAACATCTCCACCTTTTTAAATATATGCTTTGAGACTGATGTGGACTGAAAAGGATGTGAGTAGGCAAACATTTCTCCAGGGCAGACGTGCTCGTTCAAGAGAGAAAGAAAGAACTCAAAATTGAAATATAATTGGCCGTCTCTTTACTCCTAATTTCTTTTCACAGCACTCATTTATGTGAAATGAATCAGATAAGCTACAGGTACAGCTGATTTACCTCCTCTTCTTCCCAGTCAATGAGGTCCCAGTCGTATGCGAGGACAGCTCTGCGTCGCTTCCAGAACTCCAGGAAAACCGTCGCTGGAAGACGTGAACAAAACACCGAACATCAGTATTAAAGTATGCTTTCCTATGGGCTAGTGTGTTAGCAAGATAGTGGTCATTGGTGGCCTTCTATGGTTTGGTTTGTAGAAAGACACCAATTGCAAGAAGGGTAAAAATCGCTCTTGCCTGCTGTTGCTAAAAACAAGGTTGATGAGTAAACAACAAACCAATAGAGTAAGGGGAAACTGCAGAGCAGGGTGTTACATGTATGGGAATTTGATCAACTGTTCATATAAAATAGCTTTAAATAGGCACAAAACAGGCAACCTGGCGTAGTCTGTTGTACTGTGAGGAACATTTGCAGAATTTTAACATTGCATATTTTATTTCTTCATATTTAAAACCATCATTTAAATAAAAATAACATACATCACTCTGTAGGTGATATTTTCTAGAACATCGCAGGTCACAACGCAGTGATCTGAAGCACTTTAAATTATTGTCACACACTGGTGTTAACAAGTTAACCTTTCACTAGTGTTTTAGTTAAGAGTTTGGGTAAATAAAGACCAAAGCCCTCTGGATTTATGCATTGTGTGCAACTGGCTTAATGCAAACTGTGGAGTAATAAATAGCGAGATGCTGGTTTGATGCCAACGTTATCCAACTCTGAAGATATCACATGTCAAAGTCACACTAAAGTGCTTTTTGGACCGGTGTTTACAATGCACGACAACTCAGAAACAGCAGTGAGCCATCGAGGTTAGGAACTGCTGAACAAAGTCCTCTGGATAGCTTACTTATTGCACACACTGCACAGATCAGAGGCCTTCATCCTCAGTATTTCAAACACACGCTCTTCATTTATTTTCTCTGTCATGTCCACATGCCTTCTGAAGCTACATTAGAGAAAGATGTTTTCAGCGTGAACGCTCAGCTCTGTGAGGAACCAGCGGGGGAGTGAACTTCTGAGGAACCTTAATGAGGGGATTTGAGTGGATTCTGTGCTGCAGTTCAACCTAAAAATTCATTCGGACAAGCAGCGAGAAGCAGTGAACGTAAGGTCAGTGCAGTAACACGCTCTCTCTTAGACTTTTCGTTAAATAAAAACGGGAAAACTGAAATGTTTTTGCTGTATTTGCAGACCTCAGATAGTGCTCTGACATGCCAGAGCAGCTGTGAAAACAGCTTTGGTACTCCGCATTGGTCGTTAAGCTCGGCAGTTTAAATTTGCAGGTGTTTCTGAATGTCTAATCAAAGCAGCTGTGTATGTTCAGCTTTACAGGAATCAAAAAACAATTTGTTACATGTGAGTTATCTTTGTAATACTTAGAGTTTAGCTGGGCCCTTATTTGTTAATTATGTTTGCTTGTTGATATGATGGGACTAGGATTGTGGATTTTACTGTAGAGTAAAACTTTTATAGCTCGCTAACAAGAATTTCAGTGCCTTTACAACAACACATTACTAAAATCCTGTAAGAATTTTAGCAAGTTTAAATTCAGAGAGGGTGTCTGCAGAGCTCTATTGAGGTTCAGAAATGCACTCCAATGCACGCTAACTAGATGATTCTTATTATCTACTCCAATGAAAAGTTAATCTATTTAAAGTGCAGCAGTGTTTCTATTTGCTGTCTGTGTGAAGCTGCACAATCAAAGCTGCCCCCCCCTTTCTTCCCACAACACAGATTAAAAATGCAAATTAAAGCACCCAAAAGATAATCAGCTGTGATGTTTAGCACCTTGCTGTCAAGGTTGTCTCTGCCTGTATTAGCGGACAATCTTCAGCAACACTTTAACATCTAAACATCTTTTTTAACAGCTGTGTTGGACCATCACATCATCACTTCTTCAGTTCACCAGCACAAGAAATGACAACTATGATCTTCCTCAGAACCGTTGTTGATAAAGTTGTTAGCAACATCCTGAAGCCAAGTAAAAACATTCACTATACTGCCAAAAGTATTCGCTCATCCTTCATGCATATATGAACCTGAGTAACATCCCATTCTTAGTCCAGAGGGTTTAATATGATGTTGGTCCACCCTTTGCAGCTATAACAGCTTCAACTCTTCTGGGAAGGCTTTCCACAAAGTTTAGGAGTGTTTATGGGAATTTTTGACCATTCTTCCAGAAGTACATTTGTGAGGTCAGACACTGGCTGGCTCACAGTCTCTGCCCTAATTCATCCCAAAGGTGTTCTGTGAGGTCGGGACACACCAAACTCGCCCATCCATGTCTTTATGGACCTGCTTTGTGTGGAGTCATGTTGGAACAGGAAGGGGCCGTCCTGAAACTGTTCCCGACACCATTTTACATGCCTCGGTGGCTCTATAAGGGAAAATGATCTTGGCAAATTATTCCTGAATTTGTAAAACAGAAAAAATAAACACTCCTACAAAACGAGGAAAACTCTCCACTTGGTATAGCCCAGTGATGTCACACATGACATCATCAGCACGATAAAAATCAGGAAATTGACTAAAACTCAAAAGGTTTTAGTCAAGTTTTAGTCAGCTTTAGTGGGGAAAAAAAAGAAGAAATTAGTTATTAGTCTTTACAAATTAATTTGAATAATTAGTGGTAACAGTGGAAACAATTACTCCAAAA
>JAVDPK010000518.1:453113-486801 GCA_034780415.1 Cichlasoma orientale | reverse complement strand
CGTCTAGTTTCGTCTCGTCAACGAAAACTCACAGACGTCTCGTCATGTTTTAGTCATCAAAGAGCCATGTGTATCTCATCGTCTCGTTATCGTCATGAAAAAAAGGGTCGTCAACGAAATAATTTCGTCACCGTCATCGTTAACGAAAACAACACTGGTGGGTGGACAACAACTGTGTTTCAAAACAAACGTGACCATGAACAAATATCATCTAAACCCGCAACATAATACAAATAAGTCAGACTGAGGATGCACAGCATCCTGGCTCTGATCCAGCCAACAGTGCTGATTGTGCCCAGTGAAAACAATTCTTACAATTCCAGCAAATGCTGCATGGTGTGTCTCAGAAACAGTTCCTTCTATCCTCAGCTGAAATGAAAATTGGTTCAGCTAGGGACAGATGCAGTGACAGATGCAGGGACAGATGCAGGGGCAGATGCAGTGACAGATGCAGGAGCAGATGCAGAGGCAGATGCAGTGACAGATGCAGGGATAGATGCAGTGACAGATGCAGGGGCAGATGCAGTGACAGATGCAGGGACAGATGCAGTGACAGATGCAGGGATAGATGCAGGGACAGATGCAGGGGCAGATGCAGTGACAGATGCAGGGGCAGATGCAGGGACAGATGCAGGGGCAGATGCAGGGATAGATGCAGTGACAGATGCAGGGGCAGATGCAGGGACAGATGCAGGGGCAGATGCAGTGACAGATGCAGGGATAGATGCAGGGGCAGATGCAGTGACAGATGCAGGGACAGATGCAGGGGCAGATGCAGCTGAACCCACTTCTGCATCAATTAGGATCAAATTAAGAGTGCCCAGTTTTTTTTATAATTTTTTGTGTGCTTTACTTTTAGATATGTTCCAGCAGTAATGCTTTTGCTCCTCTGAGGTTAATTTTTCAAATAGTCCATCCATTTCTCAATGTCTCCCGTTTTCCATTTGCAAACTCAAAACATCTTTTTAGACTCTTGACATGTCTAAGTGCAGTGTTCACTCTTTTAGGCACAACATTCTTTCTGCTTCGCTATGCAGAGCAGACAATGTAATGAGCCACCTCATTCAAGTGTTGCCAAATTATGCAAATTACAGATAAGAAAACAGGAAAAAGAAACGGGAACCTAATGTGGCAATCTTTGTGTCTATAGATCGACTGAGATGTGCGTATTAAAGGAAATGAAATTGATCATTTTTGATCACACCGTGCTTTCCTAAGAAGGTTGTAGGCTATAAATTACTAAATTTGAGAAGATAAAATGCCAGCGGATAGTTTAGGGGAGGTGGGAGCTTGCTGTGAGGCTGGTCTGAGGTTTGTGGAACTTCTAAAGGTTTGTTTTGTGCCTCTTTTCATTCACGTTTGGCTGGTAACCTTCACATGAATGGATTCCTGCTGACAGCTGAGCTTTCCTTTCAGCTCCTAAACACTAGTAAAACTTTTAATCTAGCTTCTTTTCTATGACAAGCTGAAACAAAATGCAAAACCCAGATGATCCAAATCCAAATGCCTGTCTTTGGCTTCACAGCAAGGCTCCCGGAGCACTCAGATCTGCCTGATGGGGATCCTCCAGAACCAGACGCAGACTCGGGCCTTCTCTCAGCCAGAGGTCACACACTTGAGGTTCACACACTTGGAGTCCACAGCACAGCTTTCAGATGGTACTATAATATTTTAAATGAATAATGATTCTAATTCTTTATCTAAATTCTATAAAACATTGATTGAGTCTTTTAAAGTGCTTGGCAATGGTTACAAATAACGTGGAAATATAAGTGTGGGGATTAACAAAGTTGTACTAATTAGTGTTTAACGACGCTATACTGTACCTCATCTGTCTATAAATTGTATTTATGTAAATAATCAACAGTAATTCACAGTAGTTATTAAAAAAAATCAGACTTCTAAGTTTTATTCCTATTCTGTCATTCAGTCTGATTTATTGGAACCTTTTTTCTATCTCTTCCCTCCTCTTTAACCTCAACAGTAAACAACATTCTCATCTGGCTGGGTGTGTTGATCTTCATCCTCCAGCTGTGTTTAGCTCTGTTCTTCATGCTGAGATGTTCCAGATATGACAACAGAATACGAGAGGCTCTCAAACACCCGGACACTGTTAAAAAAATCCTTGGTGAGCATCTGTTGCTGCGGTAGTTTTTGTTCTTACATAGTCAAAATAAACAAAACTCAACATCAACCCTGACTTTATAACGGGAAGATCAGTGCGCAGGAACGCCAATAAAAGATGGTGTAGCTATTTTTATATTTACAGTTTTCCTGTAAAACATCAAACCCATATTTTTGATATATATAGTTTTGAATTGATCTGTTAGCAATGTGATTTTTGAGTAATTTTTCAGTTTTTGCATCTTTTTCTGCTTCACTTTTCTGCCACCAAGGCATTAATAAAGAGTCCACCTACCAGCTGTGTGACACTACTGGTTCTTCACCACCTGCCATGTCAGCAGTGGAGGAAAGTTATGAACAGCCCACAGGCTCTTTGTGTGCACCGTCCGTCCACTGGGACCTCGTTCAGTAAGGATGAGTGTTCGACCAGGCTTTTAAACAATGTCAGTGAAACTGCAAACATTTGCTTAATGTTTTAAATGTCTAAAGTGTGAAACTGTATCGTTGTGCTTTTTTATTTGAAAACTTGTTTTTAGAGTAAGGTCATTAAATTAAAGCTGCAATAATGGCTGCTTTATTCACAGGGGGCTGCCACACGGCAGATGCTCTTCTTCAGGCATGATGCTAGGGCATAGGGTGAGACGGACACAGAGGATCTGCTGTGGTGACCCCTAAAGGGAGCAGCCGAAAGACGTTTTTTTTTTATTTGTTGAGCCACTTAACACGGATCTATGAATCATTCAAGCATAAAAAAGGCGCCAAACTCAAGGCGTGAACACAAAACAGACAATTTAGCAAAGGCCCTTTAGTTGATCCATCTACTCAAGCCTCATCAGAAATGGCCTCAGTGGAAGAGTGGCTGTCAAGAAGCCTGGAGAACTTTTCCCAAAGACTGCTTAAAGACATGAGAAGAAAGCTGCCTCAGAGACTTCAGGCTGTGCTGAAGAATAAAGGTGGTCACACCAAATATTGTCGTTTAAGCTGGGCAGAATATACTGTATTTCCACGTATGTCTGCATATGTTTCAATAAATCACTGCAACTAATTTTCATTTTCCTAGAAATATCAAATAAGGGAGGGGTGGCTCGAGACTTTTGCAGAGTGCTGTACGTCATTTGGAAGACTAATGTTATATGTTTCTCGGCTGTATGTTTTTAAGTTAAAAGGCAACTTACCCCAAACAGCCATGAACACAGCGAAGAAGACAGTTGCCCCGTTGTCGAATAGATGAGTGACCTTAAAACAAAGACAATTCAAAATTTCAAAGATTTTAGAGCTGAGTGAAGTGTGAGAAACTGACAAGGCCAAAGCAAACCCTCCTTTATCACCCTTTTGACTCTAATGTAGACCACAATTTATAAAATAGACATAATTTTGTATTTATTAAGACTTCAAATTAGTGATTAAAACCATAAAGTTATCAGTAAAGTGTTTAATGAGGTCATAGATCCAGTCAACAAAGCGTTGTTTTCTATACAGAGGATTTGCCCCCTGCTGGCTGTGAGAGAGAATGCAGGCTTAAGGCACGTGTGTATTAGCTTCATAGTCTATGGTCTCGAAGACAGTTCTGGTACCTTGGCGTAGATGCAGCTGTCTGACAGTCTGAGGTAGGGGCAGTACTGGTCACAGATGGGGCACATGATAATGTCCTTGGCCTGGCAGATTTCCTTGCTGAGGCACAGCAAACAACAGTTAGACCAATAGGTTCCAGTAAAGCTGGCATTACAACATCCAGGAAGAGTCAAAGCCATAGAAAAACCCGGACTAACGCAACTTTCAGTTCTCTTAAAATATGCAAGTGCAAAACTTTGCATGCGTGTGCTGTCTCTGTTCAGATGAATGAAGTTATGTGCTTAAGAAAAGTAATTACAGAGCACATTCGCTTCTGTGTGGAATTTCTTTCAGCCAGAGAATCCTGCACGTTTAATTTCCTTTGTCTGAGTTAAGCGGCATCCAGTATAATCACTTACAGGGGACAATTTCACACTCTGTTGCCTCATCTGTAATAGCAAATTACAGTCAGGTCCATAAGCTGATGGACAAACACACATTCTTTGTTGTTTTTCTTCTGTATCTGTTAATTAAACAATATGTGATTAAAGTGCAGACATTCAGCTAATACTAGTTTTTTTTTACTTCATTGTAAGATTGCACAAATTATTTATCTTAAACTCTAGTTATGGAGCATTTGTTCAGCAGAAACATGCAACAGTTTGAAAAAGATAATGCATGTTCTTCTGCAGCAGCTCAGAATACACCTCCCAGCTCCAGGGACACACGTGTTTAAAAAACAGAGAGGAGGCGCCTTCTTTACCTGACCTGGCAGTGCTCCAGAGTGAAAAGCCCGTACAGGAATACCAGCAGGCCAACCAGAGCTGCAGGAAACAGCATCCCCGTGTACCAGCCGAGCCAGGCGAAGTACAGTCCGATCTTCTCTCCAAAATACCTCCTGAAACAACAGCAGAGCAGAGAGGAATGAGATAAACTAGCTTATTCGCTCAGAATTAGCCACACATCATGATGTGTGTGTAGTTACCTGATGAGGTCCAGCGGTTGGTACTTGTACCAAACCCCCCACCAAGCCCAGCATTCATACAGGAGGTGCCGATGGTTTTCTGCTCCGTGCGTTCTGATGGAGTTTTTGCTGTGGTAGCTCCCCTGTTAAAGCGTGCATATATGTGTACATGTACACATAGACACAATCCATATATGTACCGGTGTAATATCAATACACAGGAATCACCAGTGGGCTCATGTAGCACGTGTGAGAGCAAATGGTGATTACTTCAAAACAGGTGGTAGAACTCAATGAGTGAAAGGCTTCTAGGAGATCAGCCAAATTACCTCATGAAGGGGGAAAGCTGCCTCATATGAATTATTGCTCAAAAGACGATTAAGCCCTGCAAAAAAAAAAAAAGAGGAAAAGAAGGAGAAAGAATCATGAAAGAAGTGAAGTCATGTGGAGGATGCAGAGATTCTAAAAATGTAATTACTGTTTCAATATAACCTGTTCACACTGGAAATTTAGTGTGTGAAAGCACAGTCAGATAGAGCCTTACACAAGTAGAGGGGGCTTCATGCAGACATGCTTTAGATCATTTAAAACCTCAGGAAAAAGGAGCAAACACTTTGCAGCTGAAGGTGTTTTACAGACGTCTCCTAAAACTCTGGTCTCTGCTGAAAGAGGATTTTTCTGCTGTAATACCACAACTGACCACTGGGATAAAAGCGGCAACAGTGAGTGTCAGTCGGTCACATTTGGACAGATTTAGAAATCAGGGTCAGCATCAGGCTTCCTGGCTTACAAAGGTTGTAAAGAAGAGGAAAAAAGCAAAGCTAATGAATGAAACATTGTGAACACTGTTAAGACAATAACGTTCACTTAAACACATGCAGGCACAGACTGTTTGATCTGGAAAGGGGACCTCGCATTAACATGTCAGACGGGAGGAGCTGTTTGTTGTTTGGCTTTTGTATATAAAGACAGTGAAGAAAAAAACAATGCAAGATAATAACAGAACAACAGTTTAGAGTGGAACAAAGCATAGATAAAATTTGATTTCCTAGTCTACTGTGTTATTAGAGTCAGTTACACATTATTCACATACAAAGATATACTGGCACATGTCGTGCACTAAGGAATAATATGCATTTAAAAAAAAATACTATAATAAAAGTCATGTTCATTAATTTTGACTTACCCATCTTAGTTTTCCCCTCCTCATATTTGACCCGCTGGAGGATGTGGTGGACAATGCGACTTCTGGTGGCATTGTTGAAAAATGTCTCTTTGTTGTGGATGATGAAACTGCAGTGAAACAAACCGGTTATAACAAGCCTGCCTGCTGTGACTGATAGCTAGTTTGTGCTTGTGTGCGCATACAGTACGTAGGAGTAAAAGTGTGTTTTTGTACCAATTTCCATAAAGCGAGGCAGCAGACAGAATTTTGAGAGGCTCAAGTACAAAAGAGGAAACGGAAAGTGCACCAGCCGGCGGTGAAAGATTAAGTTCAAACTGTCTTTCAGGGTTGAGTTTTAAAAGAGCATTCCTTTAACAACTCACTGATGGATCCTCGATCGACTGAAGGGGGCGGTAAAGCTCTCGTTCTCCTCCAGGTCGGGCAGCCTGTCGTTGTCGAACTTCATGGGCTTGCGGGGAAGCCAGCCGCGAAATTTGTTGATGCGCTTCTCCATCCTGCAAGAGAAGCTCCTGCTAAAGCTGCAGCAGTGGAGTTTTGCTTGGTCAACTTGCGTGTTGCCTCCTAGAATCAACACTCACCTGCTCATAAACTTGTGCCGTCGGTGCATGTAAAAGATTTTCCTCCTGGAAAATGGAATGAGAAGAAGAAATTCAGGCGGAATGCTGTCACTCAATAAGATGGGGTTACAGAGAAAAACCCACAATCAAAATGACCCCCTATGACCAAGCAGTTGGTGAGAGTGGGAAGGAAAAACTCCCTTTTAACAGGAAGAAACTTCCAGCAGAACCAGGCTCAGGGAGGAAAGTGAGTAGGTTGGACTCACGCTCATATTTGGTGGCAGCAATGTGCAAAGACAAAATCTGCATTAGAAGAAGTTTTTTTTAGGCAGTGTGGTGGTCAGCACTGTTGCCTCACAGCAAGAAGGTCCTGGGTTCAAATCCACTGGCTGCTGGCGTTTCTGTGTGGCGTTTGTATGTTCTACCCGTGTCTGCATAGGTTTTCTCTGGGTACTCTGGCTTCCTCACACAGTCCAAAGACATGCAGTTAGTGAGGTTAGGTTAACTGGTGATTCTAAATTGCCCATAGGTGTGAATGGTTGTCTGTCACTCTGTCTCTTAGCCCTGCGACAGACTGTACAGGGTGTACCCTGCCTCTCGCCCTATGCCAGCTGTGATAGGCTCCAGCCCCACTGCGACCCTGAACAGGATAACCGGAAGTGAATGGATGGAGGATGGAAGAAGTTTTGTCTCACCTAAAAGGCATGCGAATGTTCATGAGCTCTGCGTAGCGACAGAGAACATCCCATGGTGCATGAAGCTTCAGGAAGATCACATCACTGTTTGTTAAAGAGGCCTGGAACAAAGCCAAACATACACATAAACAGAACTATAACACTTTATAAAACATATATGACATTTAAAAAAAAGGGAGAGGTGCAAAATATCCCAGTGCAGGCTGTTCAGCATCTGCTCTTTTCCTCACCTATTTGTACTTCACGACTGTGTAGGAGTCTGTCTAAAGGTACGTGAATCAGAACCGCAAAGAGGCCTAAAAATAACTAAATGACTCCATGCAAGAAATACACACAAGTGGGCTGAAGGATGAAGGAGACAACAACTTTCTCCTTCCCCTGCATGCTCCAGATAATGACGACCTTGCCGCTACAGCATCAGCAAACAGTGTTGAGGTTAACGCACAGCATCACAACATCCACATTTCCCATCCTATCAAGTGACACTTTGGCTCTGTAAGAAGCAGCAGCAGCAGAGAAAATTGCTACCAGCACATTTGATTTTGCCCTACGAGTGGTACCTCACCACGGAACATCTCAACAGCACCCAGCTGTCAGACCAGCACAAAGGCTTGGAGCATTTTAAAATTCAGCAGTTTGGCCATTTAGATTACATGCATAATAGGACTGTGCATTAAATAGCTTCCTCACAGAAAATGGTATTGCTATTGAGCGTGGCAGCAAAGCGAGTTCTCCGTCAGCACAGGAAACTGCTTCACTTTGGAGTCATCGCTTTTTAAAGAAATGGACCACTTTTGCTTTGCTAATGTCCCACGATTATAAGTATTGCTCATGAACAACATATTTACGACCCACCAACTGAAGGAGTGCAATGCTGCTCACCTCCAATACAAAATGAAAAATATGACATATTAATAAATGAATTATAATTTAAAGTTGAGCTCATTAATTGCCTTTAGTAGTTATGTATATTTTAAAGTTCACCTGTTCAACTGCTCGTTAACACAAATTTCTAATTGGCCAATTACAAGGAAGTAATCCGATACATTTATGCACACAGACGTGTTCATTATAACCAAAGTATGCAGAAGAGCATCTGTGAGTTCATAGTAACTTGAATCTCGAAGCAGATGGGAGCTGCAGAAGACCACACCAGGGGCCACTCCTGTCAGCTAAAAACAGGACGCTAAGGCTACAATTCACAAAGGTTCATTAAAATTAAAGATTGCAAAAATATTGCCTGGTTTTTATTTCTGCTGCAACATTTGGTTGGTAGAGTCAGAATTTAGTGTCAACAACATGAAAGCATCGATCCATCCTGCCGAGTATTCAGGGCGGTGAAGCTGGTGTAATGATGTGGGGGATATTTTCTTGGCCACAGAGTAACTTAGTACCAGCTGAGCATTGCTTAAATTCAATAGATTACCCGTCTTCTGGTGGCTCCCTCCAGCAGGGGAACACACCATGTCAGAAAGCTCAAATTAGCTCAAAGTGGGTTTTTTTAAACATGACAACGAGTTCACTGCACTCAAATGACCTCCTCAGTCACCAGATCTCAATCCAATAGAGCACCTTTGGTGGAAAAGGAGATTCATATTATGGATGTGCAGCTACCAAATCTGCAGCAAGTGTGCAATGCTGTCATTATCCATCCATCCATCCATCCATCCATCCATCCATCCATCCATCCATCCACTTTGCTTTTGACACACACGCATGTCTTGTTTTACTTTAATATTTGAAATTTTGGCCACATTAAATATGAATAGGAAATAATGAAAAGCATAATATGTCCCTTTATCAAAGGATTAGATGACTTAGTCCATTGTTTTGGTTTTGCAAACCACAAATCACAGTTTTTAGAAGTAAAGTCACATTACTTTTATCATTGCTTTCAGCAGTCAAAGCAGCCAAAGGTTTTTAGAAGAAAAAAAAAGCTTTGAGAAACTTCATTATATTACATACAAAGTGCAAAATGCGAGACAGAATTAGCAGCCGTACAGGTCGGCTGTTTTACCTCCTTTTCCATGTGCAAGCCCTCTGCACGGATGTTCCGTTCAAATACTTCCCTCTTCTCTGACTGTGAGCTGGATTTCCTGTAAACAAGGATGTAATCAATGCGGCTCTTTCCATCACTGAAGCAAAGGCCACTGGACTTGCTCCTCCCCTGAGGACAGACAGACAGAAAGACAGTCAGCAACTGGCCATTTAGAGGAAAAGTCATCCACACTGTTTTGAATCACGTCTCATCTATTGTTTATGATGGATGGAGGAATAAGAATCAAACCGTTGCCTTTCTCACGCATGATTCTAAAATCTACTGCTGTGTAAAACAGGCTCATTTCTTTAGCTGGTATTGAACAAACCAACTACTCGTTTAGTTTCACCACTGACCTCTGGGAGACCTGAACTGGACTTTGTGTTGTCGTCAAGGATGCTGCTGTGGGTGCCCTGGTTCTGCAGGGTGGAGTCGTCATCTCTGGACGAGCTGCTGATGCCACCTGACCTTTCCGCTTCGAGCAGCACATTAACATCCTTCACAGCTGGAGAGAAGGCGCATGGCAGAATTCACAGATTTACATTTCTGTAATTACATTCAAGTAAAAACGGCATGACTAACTTTTTAAGTCCACAAATTTTAGAGTAAAAGTACTGACTCTTCAGCTGCTAAATGCTTTTCTTATCCATTAACTGGGAAATCATAAGTATTAGATTGACCCATAGATGACAATAATACATTCATTTATACACATTTATGCCTGGTGTAGAGAAATTCTAGGGAGGCTCTTTCATGTCAGATAGGGTAATTCAATTCAGTTTTATTTATATAGCTCCAATTCACAACCACAGTCAGCTCAAGGGCTATAATACAAAGCGCAACAACAATCACTTGGCAACAGCGAGAAGGAAAAACTCCCTTTTAACAGGAAGAAACTTCCAGCAGAACACGACTCAGGGAGGGGCAGCCATCTGTTATTATGATGTCTTTACGATAAGATGGAGGCTGATTGTTCAGGACCCTGCAGTGATAATTACTTTAAATTCAATACAAATTCAAATGGTAGGCTTTTAATTCTTTCACCACACTATGTACTGTCTCAAACTCCTTTAATTAATCATGCTGTCTCACAAAATCAGCCTTTCATTTTGAATCAGGATTAATCTAATGGGACTAGTTATAGAAACCAATATTTTATTGTTGGCTTCAGTATAGAGGACTGCTGTGTTTATATCAGATTTTATGCACTCCAATTGCAGCTGCCAACAACCTGCATCCACATCTAGCTCAACCATGTTCCTGAAGGCTGAATAACTTTATGTTTGAACAGGGGTAGCCTGAATTTCATGCTCTTTAGGTGCTGCTGGTGGCGCTCACCCAGTGGAGGCACATCATCTTGAGTGCTGGAATCCGGAGCTGTGGCCAAAGATTCCTCCATGATGTCTTCCTCCCCACAGGAGGGGAAGGCGAGAGGTCTGTCTGCTGCCCGGTAGCCAGAGGCTGAGGGCTGCAGCTGGACTCTGTGTCTGTGAAGGCTGTGGTGCTGGAGCTCAGACCCATGTAGAGATAAACTTGCACCTATAAGGACACACAGGACTTTATTAGAATTTGTTTTCCTGTTATAAGAACACAATTAATCTTCTGGTACTGATCCTTGTTCTTTTCCATTTATTCCCTCTCACTTAAAACACAACAGAAAGTCCAGCTTGTCAGCAACTGGTCAAATACCGACTGCATCATCAGGACTCTCCAGCCAATCTATAGATTATTATGTTCACTCCATTGATAGAAAGCAATGTAAGCAGAGAAAAATATGCTGTCACACACAAGCTGTGTGTCACATACTATACTAGGTTGCTTGTCAAGGAGAAGTTAATCTTTAGGGCATTTATTGTGGTTTCACCACATTTGGGGAGCACAGGAAACTGAACTTACTATACTGATACACACTGACAAGTCAGCAAACAGTTTCCTGTTTACACAAGCCTCTACAGGTCGGGTCCTCCCCCCACCAAAAAGAAAGAAAGAAAGAAAGAAAGAAAGAAAGAAAAAATCACTAACTTCACTGGAATGCTATACTATATATGTAAATGGTGGGTTTTAGGACTTGGTAGCACAGCAGGTTTAGTTAGTGGGTTTTTTGATCCATTGCTCACGTTGTGGCGATTCTAGTGTCTTTTGGGGCCCTAGGCAAAAATTCACAGCAGCCGTCCTCCAACCAGCATTCAACACTATTATGGTGTACATAATCTGACCCCATCAGCAACAACAATAGTTCTATAAGCCAGAATAACAGCGTTTAGTTTTTTTCAGTATTATATTTACTCATTATTATTTGCTCCACTCGCTGCTGCCGTCTTTTTTCTTGTTTCGTTTTTAACTAACAGAAATTGAACTCCTCTTCATCTCCACCGATCGGCTTTCATTGTTCTCACTGGATTTGTTTAAACAGAATCATTCACTTGCAGCTGAAGTGAGTGGATACCTCCCCTTAGGGAGGTCATCCCTCTCCTACTGTCACTGCAGAAGTTGCACATTGCCGCTGCTGTAGCTGAAATTTTGTCAGCCCTCAGGGGCCCCTCGCTGGCCTGGGGTCCCAAGCCTTGCTTGGTGTGGCATGCAGCGTCTCTGATTGTTCATATAATAATACTCCAGCTTCAGTAAAAATATTCAGAGTGAGGAAACATTACATTTTTTATTCCTTTGAATGGTAAATGGACTGATTATAAAGAAGTTTTCTACTCTACATGAGCACTCAAAGCGCTTTATACATCATGTCTCATTCATATAAGCACCTTTTCTTTTCTGCATCTGAGGGCTTTCTATCTAATATTCACACGCATGAACGCACCGGGAGCAGCATCTTGCCCAATGACATTTTGGCATGTGAACTGGAACCAGCAACCTTCTGATTAATAGATGACCTGCTCCTGAGCCACAGCCAACCCAGTCATGGATGTAGAGCAAGCACAGCCCTGCCATTCAAATATGCTGCCAAGTGGTCACTCTGGGTATTGCAACAACAACAACAACAACAACAACAACAACAAATCCCCTCTACTTATATTTTATAAAAGAAACATCAGTAAATCTGCAGTACCACTCCAACAGCAGTGAAGACTGGTTTTAATTTTTAATCAATGGAGGTTTCATATCTGTAAAGCCTACCCGACACCTTCGAAGGCACCTAGGATTTATGTCAGAGTGGGCCACTAATGAGAAGTCCTGCTGTAGATCACACAAAGTGCAAGGAAACAGGTCGAAGGGTAAAAAAACAGATAAATCTAGCAACAAATGCTAAAAACAGTAAAGACTTAGATAACGATTCTCACTATCACAAATATTTTCCTTGAGCTTTTGCTAAAGTGTAAAAGAAAAATTTGAAAGGTAGATGAAAGAAGCAGGAATAGAGGGTCAACGGTAAAAAAGAAAATGGCAGCTCTGTAACTTTTATCTCCTTAGTAAGGATTAACCTTGAACAACCTTCAAAGGATAGGCACTCTACACGGGAACACATAAGCTAATTGGAGCTATGTGTCAACTAGACTGTGTCCCTTGGGGAGAGAAATTATTCCAAGCTTAGCAAAACCGCTTAAATAAACAATCTAAATAGGTCTGTATCTCTTACTTTCAGTCCTCTAGAGAGTGGGAAGACTTTGAGAGGGGGGGTTGGCCATCTTAAAGGTTTGTACGCTGAATTTACGTTTGTGACAGCAAAGGTGACTCAGCTAAATTTTTCTGCTGAGCTGTGGTAACAGGGACAGAGATAGAGGTTGGGGAAGCGTCTTGGCTTTTAATCAGCCGTTGATGCTTTGGAACATTGGACTCCGTGGATGCAGCTAATAGAAAGGCGATGAATCTGATAAGAGTGAAAAACGGGGCGACAGGTATCGCTGGGGTTCAGCTTTGAGAAAACATTCACATTAATCTTAATTTATTCAAAGATGAAAGATGATAACACATCCAGTAAAATATCAAACAGAAACTCGAGCTTGGAGATTAAAAGTTCTGGTATGGAAGCCCATTTCCGCTGTTAATGAAAAAAGAGAAAAAGAGTTTATGAATACTTTTTTATATTCTCGCTGGTTTGTTGTCAGTTGAGTTGAAAATTTAAAATGAAAAGAATAAAAATAAAAACAACATTTTACAAATAAAAAGTGGAAATAGAAGGTCCTTAATTTTAAAATAAAAATTTTCCTATCATGTCATAATTTTGACGTGGTAAATAACTAAAATGATAAACAATGTGTGGCCACATTGTACGCATACAGTATGTGATGACTTCAGCTCCCTGTATTTAATGCACCGCGTGACCCCGTTTCCTCAGCACTCCAACGCTGGTCTCATTAATGGAAAGGAGAATTGCTTACTATAAATATTGGCTCTCAGAGGACTGAGACGCCACATATTAGCCTAGATCGTGCCGCTGTGCCAGGACAGCGGCTGGTCAAACAATGCATTCATCAAACTTTAAGAGCCTTATGGTACCTCTGTAACCCAAGCTACTACTGAGGTCACATGGTACTAAAGCTTTGGGCGCACACACAGAAGTAACAGACATCATTTTTGTTTCCTTGGACTCAGTGAACACAGCATGCCATCTTTATATAAAGTCTAATTGCAACACTGTAATGATTGTCTTTCCCTTTTTAATATGCAGGAAATATTCAATTCAATTAAATTTTATTTATATAGCGCCAAATCACAACAAACAGTCGCCTCAAGGCCTCAAAGACCCTACAAAAATATGCATCGTAAAAGTTTTCATTTATGAGAGGAAGAACCTACAGGACTCACTAGAAATCCTGTAGGTTGTTGCTTTATTATTTTTCTATTCTCACTGGTTTGTTGTGTATGACTCAGTTACTTTTTTAAGTTTAAGTTTTTTCATGTAGTGTTACTTCACATGTGTTAAAATACTTGCTAACATACATGTGCTCTTAATGTAGCTGTCATACTCATTCACCTAGTAGTTGTATTATAGAAACAAAGTACAGCATGTCATACACTGAAAACCATGCCCAGTAAAGAGTAACACTGCTGGCCGAGTGTCAGGATCCCCCAGATTTTCCAGATTTCTGTCACCAGTGGTATTCACTTTTGTCTCTTGAAAGAATCATTCTTTTAAATACTTCTTAAAATGTCTTCTAAAAGGTTATGTTGGCAGTGCATGACACCACACAGAAACTTTTAGGCATTTTGCAGTTTTTTGCTAACAGGCAGAATTGGCGCAGTACATATTTTTTCCCCTCCTGGTCTACTGTTCCCACATGGAACAGTGGACCATATCTTCACCTTTGTGGGACTTCTGGAGGGATCATAGGAGTTTGACCATCCAGTCTACATGTGTTCTGTGGACTTGGAAAAGGCTTATGACCGGGTTCCCTGGGAGCACCTGTGGGGTGTACTGCAGCAGTAAGAGCTGCCATTTAACCAAAGTGAGCGCTGTTTCTGCATCCTTGTCATAAAGTCAAGATGTTTTCAGTGGGTGCTGGACTTCACCAGGGTTGCTGCTTGCCACTAATCCTGTTTTTGGCTTTATTGGACAGGATCTCAAGGCGTAGCCATGGTAAGGAGAGCGCCTGCTTTGGGAACCTCAGAATAAAATCCTTTTTTTTGCAGATGACGTGATTCTATTGGCTTCATGAGAGCATGATCTTTAGCACACACTGGAGCGGTTTGCAGCTGAGTATGAAAAAGCTGAGAGGAGAGTCAGCATCTCTAAGTCTGAGGTCCTGGTTCTCTGCTAGAAAATGATGAAATGCTACCTCTGGCTTGTGGGAGAAAAGCTGCCTTAAACAAGGGAGTTCAAGTATTTTGGGATTTTATTCACAAGTGATGGGAAAGTGAAGAGCGAGTTGGATGGATGGATTGTTGCGGTGTCAGTTGTAATGTGGGTGTTGTACCTGACAACCTGACCTGAAAGAGCCAAACCAAAAGATAAGGCTTTAGATTTACCAATCCATCTATGTTCCAAGCCTCAACTATGGTCATGAAATGCAGGTAATGACCCAAAGAGTAAGATCACGAATACGAGTGGCTGAAATGAGCTTCCTCTGGTTGGGCTCAGCCTTGGAGACACGAGGAGCTCAGACATCCAGAGGGATCTTGGAGTAGAGCCGCTACTCCTATGTGTCAAAAGGAGCCAGCTGAGTCGGTTCAAGCATGTGGTTAGGAGCCCTTCCTTTAGAGGTTTTCTGGGCATGCCCAACTTGAAGGAGACTCCCAGGGTAGACCCTGAACCTGCTGGAAAGATTCTATATCTCATCTGTCCTGGGAACGCCTTGGGATCCCCCAGGAGGAACTGGAAAATAATAATCTTTTTTTGTCTGATACTCTGACTTGGTGCAGCACCTCAGTTCATCCTCTGCCTGAAACAAGCTGTTTTAGCTCCTCTGCCTTTAAGACCTCCATCCCTCCAAGCCAACTTTCTTCTGATTGGATGTCCCTGCAAACAAAAGTTTTGAGTAGCAGGTTGGAGGGGCTTCAAAGCTCACCACCAGAGTTGAAGCCAGAGTTTGTGGTTCATTGGGGTTACTTGTACATACACTGACCTCACTATATGAATCTTTGCCATGTTTATTATGAACTTCCACCACTGTAACAAAAATAATAGTTTCACTTTAATGCAGACAGTTTTACAAGCTTATTGCTACTTTCTAATTGCCCAAGCCTGAACTAAAAAGAGCTAATTGCAGCTATGGTAAAGTTAGTTTGCAGTAATTTGCAGTGACTTTTTCATCCTGATATGCTGATGACCATTAAATTGTTCATATGACATACTGACAGTTTTCTACAAAAGTTTTCAGTTAATGTATATTTGAAGCAGTCAAAGAAAAGTACTCCAATAACGGCTGTCATGCTATTGGGAGTTATTGTTATTGGCCAGCAGTGGAATAGTGCAACAAGTAAACAGGAAATTGAACGCCTAGAATTTGAACAACAAAGAGGAATATATGAAACTGCATAAACTGATGCAAACATTGAGCCTATGGTAGGATTCATTTGTTCACTCAAATATGCAAAAGCTACAAATGAATCTGGATATTGTTCACATAACTTTTGGTGTGACTATGTATTTTATTCTTTGCATTTCTTTTGTGGTGAGCCTTCTCCGTTAACATACTATGACTCTATTGTGTCAATTTCATCAGCCCGAGTCTTTTTTCATTTACAGGATGTCGTATCAATAATTTAAACGTATCTGATAAATAGTTCTGAATCAGGATCTCCAGTATTTGAAGCAAGTAACTCATCAAAATTAATGTGAGCAGAAGTAGGGCATGCTTGTTATTTCAGTGTCAGATATGGTACATATTTAATCAACATTTCATATTTTAGGCTGCGCCTCTTATTTTGAGCCCGCAGCCAGTGCTCCTGCCTTGTCAGTCAAGAAAAGTGATTGAAAATCTTACGTACATTGTTTGCCCGGGTGTCAGTGTGATTGTCTGGTAACTTTAGTCACTTAGAAGCAAAAAATATTTGAAGTGTTCTGGTTCTACAGACCATCCTTCCATCCATCCATCCTCTTTATCCAATTCAGGGTCGCGGTCTTCCTAATACAACTGGGTTTCCATTTGGTAAATTATGGTTGTATTTTGAGAACAAAGCTTTATAAATCAGGGTGCGCTTTAGGACATGGCTACATCTAATGTCATTGGTTTCTCAGTCACATCCACCGCTTTCTGATAATTTCTTGATTTATTTTGCTAACCAAGCTAGCACCAGCTGGCCAGAGCTAAGAGCATACCCGGTCTATAAAGTAAAAGTTGCGGACATATATGTGGCTGATGAGCAGTTATCAGTTAAGACAGTCGAGATTTTTTGAAGGCAAACCCATATTATTCTCTTATTATTATTCATATCATATTATACTCCTATTTTATGCTCCTCACATTGATGGATTGATTTTAAAAACAACACCAAAACAGCCCCCCTGAGTGAAAGGACTAGACTCATTCAAAATGGGCCAACTTTATCCAGTGATGAAGTTTTGCATTTGTTTATTCGTTCTTAAGGTTCTGCTGCAGCGTTTCAGTCGGGTTGTCTGGACTTTTGAGCCGTTCCAACACTGTGATTTGCTGGCATCATTGTTCTGTTGCATGACACAATTTTGGCCAAGCTTTAGCCGTGAGGCGCGCTGTCTTTAAGATCACAGCTCATGTCTTTCTATGGTAGCAGAAAGGGGGTACTTATTTTTTCACAAGACTGTATGGAGTCCTTTGAAAACTTTCTTTTTGGCCTGACTGTATAATGATTAATGCTGGGTCATATTAAGCAACGGTACAACAAATGCAACAGTTGTTTTTTATTTTAAATTGTCCTCTCAATCAGTGAAATTTAGGAAAATGCAAAACCCTCCAATTACACTTGTTCTGGCTACTCTCCAGCATATTATATCTACAGAGTAAATATAGAAAAGAGCATAACATTACTATTACGTTTGAATATTTCAAGATTTTTCTTCAGCGAAAAATGAACGCTTCTCCTCGTTCTTCTAGTTGCTTAACACTCAACAATGTGGCTGCATTTATAACACAACACAACCTGGAGATGACAGCTCACACTGAGAGGAGAAGAAAAGAGTTGCAGGGGGAAGGGGAAAGAATAATGGGAAATGGTGGGGGTGTGGGGGGGTTCTGTCAAGGGGATTGGGTGTCAGTCACCAGTTAGGAGGGATTGTTTGTTCTAGTTGGATGCGCGAATCATACCCGGGGCGCATTTTTCTCCCCTGGCGGTCAAGGGATGGAAATTTTGCACCTGCCGACCTGCTACTGGTGCCGAGTCAACACGGTCACAGCAGACACACACTCACACACAGACACTGCCCACAGAGACATGACCAGTTTCTGTGCCTTGCAACTGATGCATCATGGAGAAAGAATCGGTAGAGTGTATGAAAAAAAATGTAGAATTAGAATCAAGAGAAGGGGGCAGCCGGAAGAAAGAGTGTGTGTATGTGAAGGTCAAATGCTTACACTGTTCAGGGAACTGCGAGTGAGAGATGAAGCAGTGTAATGGGGGTGTGAGTAGGACACGGTAACACATGAGCGAGAGCACTGCAGAAAAAAAAAAAAAAAAAAAGAGAATCATCCATTCCGGAGATCAAGCTGCCTTCGCTTCAAGACAACTTGAGGACACTCACCGTGTGAAGGTGGGCAGAGGCAGAGAGGCAGCTTCACTCCTCAGAAGGGAAGAGGGGGAGGGGGGGGGGGGCTCCACAGCTGAGCCGCAGCAAATGCCAAAAAAGCCCGATGACTCCTCTACATACACACACTGACATACGCACACACCCTCCACCTCCAGCCCCAGCATGTAAATGAACTCGCTGAGGGTGGCAAACAAATGCGATGTCCCACGAGGGAAACCAGCATCCCCACTTTTTACTCCTTACTCCTCATCACTGCATCAGTCGGTCCAGAATCACTATAACATTCAGACACACGCGCATACTCTCAAGACGGATCTGTCATAGTGAAAATGCTCAAATCTGGCAGCAGTAAAGCTGGTAAAAGCTGTCAACGATCCTCACTGAAGGAAAAAAAAAAAACACACAAACGCGCACACACACACACACAAGCATGAGCAGGATGTTTACAGTGTCAGAGAGAGGGAGGGAGGGAGAGAGAGAGAGAGAGGGAGAGGAGAGCTACTCATCGGCATTCTTAATCAGGCTTCCCTGACAGCCAATCGGGGTTCAGGCTGCTCTGACAGCAGCCAATCAGAAAAAAGGACTGGTTGTGTCAGTGTTGCTGCAGCCAAAACAATGACAGTTGGCACTGATGACAGTGTCAGCATGGTCCTCTGATGGAGACTCAAGGGCACACACACTCACATATAAACACACACTCACATACAAACACACACACACACACACATACACCTAGAAATAAGTCTATATTAAAAGACAGTTTCACATTTTTATCTGTCCTGCAATAATAGAAACCTAAGGGGGACCAATTTCAGTATAAGACTCTTTAACAGTTTTACCAAAGATGTGCAAGTCATTAAGCAAAATAATTACGTGGAACCGAAACAGCTGTGCAGGGGGATGGGGGGGGGGGGTAAATCTGGGTGAGGGACAGCCATATTAAAGCGATGACATTCCTGAAGTAGTGACAGAACATACACCACGTCACAGAGGTGTTACCGGTCGTCCTGCCAAAGCTCCTCTGCAGGTGCTTAAAGAAACAAGAACAGAGGATTGGAACAAATGCAGCCAGGTAAACAGAGGTGAACGCATAGATGTTCACAGAGCTATCCCAGCAGGTACGCTCTCGACCAACATTTAGAAACAGGTTCGCCAATAAAAACAAGAGAGGAAAACACTATGACATCACTCAATGCGTCAGACAGGGGTGAGGCTTTCCCCCCTTAATGATGACTTTTTTTTCAGAAGAGAATGATTATGAATTAGGAGTTCATATCAACCCCCCCCCCCCACACACACACACACACAGAGTCACAAATACAAGCACATAGAGGTCACATGGAAAAAGGAGAAACACAAGGTCTAATTTTTTTTAAGTTGTGAGGGACTTTTTTTTTTGCCAGATTTCAAAGAGTTGTTGGCAGTTTGCTAACTAATCAGCTGAAGAGGTTATTTCCCCAAACCAAAGACACAGAAGTGATTGGATAGAACTGCAACTTCATTACACTCGGACTCTCGCTGGTACCAGGCAAAGATAAAAGAGGACAGAAGAGTAAATTCTGTCTAGATGTGTTGACTCAGCATTGATTACACCGAATGGGAAAACTTGATAGTATAGTGTTCAAACAAAATGAAACCTACGCCTGGATGGATGACAGGATCTTAAGCTGACTCCACTTTAAAACTGCCATTAGGTGAGAACTGCCAGAAATCGGAGGGTCCCTGGTCTGAAGCCAAGCGTGAGAGAGAGGGTGTAGAGTGCTCTAAACTGATGTGTCATAATATTTGAATCATTTGTTGACACAGGACAGTTTGTTCAATGCAGGGCTAGAGAGCACTGCCAGTGAAGAGGCAACAGCAACGCACAGCGGAGGTAAGGTGATGGTTTGGGACTTTATTTTTGCAAATTTATTCGGGGATTTGTTCAGTTTCCTCAATGCTCAAAGTATGGGTATCATGCAATCTGTTTGGTTATAGATTAATTTGGCAGCATGATAGTGACCCCATATATACTACATATATACATATATATAATGTTATGTCATTGGTGCTCTGTGTGCCCTCAATTGCCCTTCGGGGATGAATAAAGTTTTCTGAGTCTGAATCTGAATACACCTAAGAATCATTAAGAACTACCATCAGCCACAAGAAGACTAAAGAGTCAGTGTTTTACTAACTGATACTTAAATTTCCTGTAAAGCAAGTGCTCATAATTTAACACGTGTACTGTGACAGCGCTCAGCGTACTTGTGCTGCTGTCACACAGCGTCTCCTGGCTGGCACTGGGCAATGGGGTGATGGACAGCGACGCCGGGCAGGACACCAGCTCGAGATGCTCGCTGACGGGTGGGACGGCAGAGGCCTCGGAGCGAACGCAGTCTGGACTGGGGAGATTCTGGCTGCTCGCCGGGAAAGGACTCTTCCAGTGCGAGAACTCGATGGCCACTTGACCCCCAAGGTCAAACCCTGTTGACGGACAACAATCGAGTCAGACGATGAGATTCTGAATAATAATGAAAGAGGACAGTGAAAACTTTACCTCTCATCTTATGGGAATATTGCTGCATGTATGCATGTATGCATGTATTAACTGGGACTATCTATGCTCAAAGATAAACCATAACAGCAAACAATTGTCACAATGTTGCCCCCTAGTGGTTGAAACTGTCAACTACAATAAAACATTCAACTTTCTCTGTTATTACTGCAGGTATTTCCTCAGCAGCAGCAGCAGCAACAAAGGTGATTCTAGACTGCATGACAACATATAGCATACAGCCTGACAGGTAAATAGAGGTATATAAATGCAAGAAACATTATTATGGATAATTTAGCAATTTCTTCCAGCAGGTTAAAGTTGAAAAACAGCAAGTTGATAGTCAGGAATACTTAGCACAATGAATGAAAGGACCTCCGACTTATATTCAAGAGGTCTAATTGCATTAATGAAAGATTGTAAATGTTCAGGTGGCAGTTAAGTGATGAGAAGGGCCACGAAGGCCCTCCAGATTCTTCAGTCAGACCCAGTTCCTGCTGCTCTCCAGGTTTCCCGAGGACCAGCACACTGCTGAACTCCGCTCGCTTCCGACCTTCAAGGCTTCCCTCTCCGTTTCACGAGGTCTCTGAGACTGATGACCCCACTCAGCTCAGCTCTGGCCTGGCAAGTGACTGAGAGGAGTTATACGCAACTGGACGTGGCTCCGTTTTTTCCATTGGCTTTATAAGCCAGGGTAAACGAGCCCTTTAATACTTTCTCAAAATGATTAATGCTTATTATAAATCATTATATAAAACATGTTTTATGTTCAATTTGCATCATTAAAATGAATCAAATGAAAACTGGGTTTAAAACCTTATATTTGTAGCACATGTGACTGCACAGTACTTTACTGGCTATTCTATAGGTTGTAGCTGACCCCATTAGAACTGGAGTAACTGAGTTATCGAGTGCAGTTTGGGCTACAGGGGCCACGCCGACCTTCAGGACGCTGCTGCCAACTGAAATGCTTTATGCGTGTCTTCCAGATCAAGGTGCCCTACTTCACCTTGAAGGGTGGTGGGGGGGGGGGGGACAATAATAAAAGTAAAAGTGTAAAAGTCAAAAGTGGTCAGTTTTTTATCTGGTAGAATAACAGGACTGCTCTTCGGTGTGTGTGTGTGTGTGTGTGTGTGTGTGTTCACACTGGGAGCAACTCCTTAAAAATGGGGGGCACTGATCACCATATAGGCCCGTGGCTCTCTTTGCCGTAACACATTTCTGCTGCAGGTGTCCACACTGGAACTGCTGCCGCCTCCCCGGCGCTCAGCTCTGCCAGATGAAACACAAAAGTTCTCCATGGATTCTCTGCTTTTTTGGTCACCTTTATTTCATTTCCACCCATACTCTGCTCCACCCACTCTCATCTGATCTTACGATTTCTTTTACTCCACTCATCTCCGTCCTTTTCACCTGCACCTCAGGTGGTTGTCCCACCTCCTCCCCAGGATGCTAACGGTTCCAGCCTCGGGACCATTAGCATCCTGGGTTCTCCCTGATTGGCTGGAAATCAAAGTCATGCACTGAGCAGGTTTAATTCTTTATTTGTTTAAGCGTCAGGTGTAGGGGTAGGAGGTGAAGCTGAACTCCTGCAATAAAAATATGCAAAAAATAAATAAAATATTTCTTCATTTTTCACAAACCAAACATTAAATAGATTTTTAATAGCTGCACCACTGCCTGTGATGCTTTTTACATTTTTAATCTGAACTGATTTGTTGTATTTCCTTAGATGAGACACCAGTATAAAATACACAGAACAGTCAAGTATTTGATATATGTATGCTGATATCTTGCACACTGATGTTATGTAACACAGCAGGGGGCAGGTGGGACTAGGGAACAACCACCACCCTCCCACGCCACCCCACCTCCTGGTTTCCTGTAAAACACAAAGCCCAGCAGATTTCAGATGTACATCAGCAATGAACAAACTCGGCCCCAATCAATAGCAGAAAAGTGGAACGGCTCACAGACTCTGGGCCCTCCGGCTCGCGCTGCACATTCAGCTGCGGGACACATTATGAGGAGGACTGACAGGATAAATCTAAGCCTTCCTTTATATTTCATCTCAGCTACTTTATTCTCCAAGACAACGAGGGGGGATTTCACAAATGAAGAGTAGCGGTGTTGGGCTGGGCATCCCCAAAATAATGTGCTCAAGTCAGCGCTTTCAGCAGCTGTGAGTAGGACTTTATTCACCCCGGGGGGTGAAATTTGTCAGCTGCAATACCTTTTGGAAAGAAAACTCTAACTCCCATTTTTGGTGGGTGAAAGTTTGAGAAAGTAAAATATTAATTAGGTAGTACAGCAAATACTGGAACACATTTATAATATACCGATGATTTATAGTGTAATTGGGGGGGGGGGTTGGTGTGGAATAGGAACCAGTAAAATACTCACTGCTTGTTATTGAAACAAAACAAAAAGACAGCTGGGAGTCAGGGAGGACAAAAAGCGAGCACCTTTTCATTAGGTACACTTTTTCACCTCTATTATGATACAGGCACAGTGCTGGTTCACTCACTAACAAACATTACTGCAGCACACGCAGCTGCACCCACACTACAGCGAGTTATCTTCCCGGCTCTTATTTCAAAGTATGATTTGAAATAAGGACCAATCGAGATACGAAACAAATGTGCCATGTGCGGCTCAAATTACTGAAGGTGATGAAAATAGCAGGAATGGATGGATATGTTACACCGCAGTATGTGAGATGTATCTGTTACTGATGTACAGTGTGAGGTGGAGACACACACACACACACACACATACAGACAGATGCATATACAGGATCCAGATTGCAGAGCAGCAAGAATGAGCCTGAGATGTGGGTTTGAAACAGGGACGACTGACTTTTTATATAGGTGGTGCGTACTTACATCTGTGTATACTAGGTTTATTGTATTATTAGTAATGTTCTTTTGGGGATTTTTAATATATAGCATGTTTTCAGAGACATTCCAGAGAGGCTCACCTACTCAGTGTCCACAAACAGATTATTTCAGCAGGCAGACGGACACAAAGCTTCTGATCCGACAGAATAAAGCTGGCCACAGCGAGGCAGCTGCTGTGCTACAGATTGGATGACGTTACGCTGGGAGGAACCACGTTCAGAGCAGTTGGGGGGGATAAACAATGCTGCACCAAATCATCAGTTCATACAAGCATAGTTAAACTCAATAAAGCCTTTAAGATGGGTGTTTAATATAAATTTATATTCATTTTACCAGTTATACATGTCTCGTGGTTAAAATTACTTTTGCTGATTTACAAAAAAAATTTTTAATCTCTGTTTTTGTCTTGTTGACGCCTTCAGCTTCCACATCTATCGATTCCTTTACAGGGGTGTTATGCAGGGATGCTCTGCCCCGTAATGCCTTTTAGACATCGTTTCCAGGCACACACTGTTCTTGACCTTTTGTATCCTGCCCCTGTTTACATCCCCCATGAATGATTTATGTGGTCAGTGTACAGCGCTTATTTAAAACAGCCATAACCTGAATGTGGCATTTCTTTGTTTTTCTTTTTAAAACTATATTAACAAGCTTTGAGCCGCCCACGCGCAACGTCTCATAAAAGTCACCTGCAATGATGGGAGGGGCGGAGGTGGTGCTGTAATCTACACCTGGCATGCATCCGAACGACCTCCAAAACTCACGATGCCCGGACATAGTGTGTTCTAAGCATTATCTATGTCGCAGTCATCAGAAAAAAGTGCCCCCGTGGCTCTCTGAGGAGAGAGAGCCCTAGATACGAAGCCCCTCCACTTCCTGATGCCCTCGGAGGTAAGAAAACGAATGCAGGTGCATTTATCTGGGCCACATGCTGCACAAGGCAATAACACGTTTGAGTTGGGAGTTTACAGAAAACTACTAGTCCTTTAGGTGGACCGAGAGTCTGAAGAGTGAGCAACTTGTCAGTTGATGCAGAAACAGAGCAGAGGAAGCGCTGCACACGTGCAGTTACACAGGACATGCTGTGAATCGCGTTTCCAGGGTGCCACCTTTAACAAAACCGAGTAAAGGTGGGAAACACAGTTGTAGGATTTCAGTATTGCGCTCAATAACGAGAACTGCAGTTTCCATAAGGATGAAACTAGTATCACAATTGTGCCTCCTGTGGTTTGATTCCAGTCGGAGACATAAATGTGGTTGCATCATGAAGGGCGTCTGGTGTGTAACTACCCGCTGTGGTGACCCCTTGTAGTGACGGAGAAGCCAAAAGTAGCTTTTAGCATAACTATCTTTGTGCACTAACCCTACCCCTACTTCTTTACCCAAACCTAAATCGCTCATGTGGAACAAATCAGTACGGCCACTTCCTCTCTTCATTCACTTTCTAGCCCCCTTGACCACCACCGCTCCATCTGCCTCCATCTGCCTCCATCCGCCCCTGTCGCTCTCGCTTTCTCTGACGAGAAATATCTCTGGACTTCATCGGTGGTGTAAAAACAAACCTGTGCCTCCTCATCGATCCATTCATTTCAACTCCATTTTTGTTCAGTTGTTCATCATCTGGCTTCTTGTAGTTTGCTGGGGTTTTAAAAATGCCGCTTTGTGTGGCGGTCTTCTCACATTTTAACCAGCGCAGCGCCATCCCCAACAAAGCCCTCGCAGTGTGCCGTGACATTTGAAGGCAAAGGCGCTCACAGCTGTGTCACATCACTACTTGAAGACAGGGGTGAAGAGCTTTAAGCTGTAGAGAGGGGTGGGACGGGATGAATGGAGGGGCTAGGGATGTCTCCTCAAAGGAACGCGTCAGCGAGAGAATCACCTGGCAGATCGCTTTGTCGAGTCGTTTTCACATTACTTTATTTTTTTGCACAAATACCAAAAACATCAGAGCATGAATCCTCTCTAGTGCCAAAAGATCAAATTTAATAGAGAAAAAAAAAAGGATAACTTGTGTTTTTGGTCCTGCGGGTGTGTTGAGCCAACCTCAGTGCTCTAAAAATTCCAGCATGATGCATTTAATGTTTTATTTCACCCTTCACTGAATCCCCACCTCTGGGTGAATATTAGCTCTGTCTATCAGTTGCACTATCCCAGTTCATTCCTACAGCAGCGAAGGAGGGTGGAATCGATGCAGGATTATAATCGATTGGAACTTTTAAGAACCTACAGTGATGCTGACTTGTATTTTCCTCTCAAACAAAGGCCAGGGCTTTTAAATCACAGGCAGTGCAGTAACTCTTTTTGATGTCAGAGTGTGGGACGAGACTATAGATCTTTCTTTTGTAAAATTAACAGAGTGAGTCTCAGCGGTCCAAAGCTCCCCCTCAGCACTTCATTAGTTTTTTGTTTTTTTTTAATTTAGCTTAGAGAGAAGAGAGGAACACCTGCATGCAGCAGCATCAGCAGCACAGTCTGAACTGAGCCCCCCGTGCTGTCAACAACCCACAGCTTACAGCCTAAGCACACACCGCCTTAATATTCATTGAGAAAATGTCAAACGGCGAGGCCTGAATATTCCAAATGGCAGGAAGTTGTAGTTTTGTGATCGATGGGAAAATTATTTCAGACAGCTTCGTCACCATTCTAACATTTTCTGTCAAGAACCCCGGACATACAAACAAACTTCCCTGTCAGGGGAAATCTTTAATTTTCTTACTGCTTAGCAAATCCTACCTTACATTTCCCCCAACCCCTCTGCTGTCAGAGCTCTAACAATCGATACAGCAGCAAACCGCACGAATACATTATAAAAATAAAATACAATACTTATTATATTGCTGACACGGTGGAACTAAATATGCACATTTTGTTTGTCATTTTCTAATTCAGAGTGAGGGGAGCGGGGAGCGGGAGATTGACAGATGGATTGGGGCTGCGGCTGCAGTGATGCGGATGCTGCACCGGTCCGCTGTGGTGGAGAGGAGAGCTGAGCGTAAAAGCGAAGCTGTCAGTTTCCCAGTCGATCTACGTCCCGACCCTCATCTATGGTCACGAGCTCTGGGCACTGACCGAAAGAACGAGATCGCGGATACAAGCGGCTGAAATGAGCTTCCTCCGAAGGGTGGCTGGCCTCTCCCTTAGAGATAGGGTGAAGAGTGCAGTCATTCATTAGGGGCTCAGAATAGAGCGCCTCCATAAAAGGAGTCAGCTGAGGTGGTTCAGGCATCTGACTAGGATGTTTCCTTGGCGCCTCTTGGGTGAGGTGTTCTGGGCATGTCCTACTGGGAGGAGGCCTCGAGGTAGAACCAGGACACGCTGGAGAGATTATATCTCTCGGCTAGTCTGGGAACGCCTTGGTGTTCTCCTGGATGAGCTGGAGGAGGGTGCTGCGGAGATGGAGTTCTAGGTTTCTCAGTTTAGGCTGCTGTCCTGGTAGGATGTGCCTGGAACCACTTATTGACTGCTACTGTATCTCTCGGCTGGCCTGGGAACGCCTTGGCGGTGAGCTGAAAGAGGTGACTGGGGAGAGGGAGGTCTGGATGGATGGATGGGTGGATGGATGGGTGGATGGATGGGTGGATGGATGGATGGATGGATGGATGGATGTCCCTTAAAGACAACCCTGAAGTACATCTGGATCATGTTCAAATATGGCTTCTTCTCAGAATCTTTAGATGAAATTATTGATGATGAGAAATTCAAAGTCTTTTTTATGTTGAGAAACATTATTCTGAGATTGTTCTACAATTTGGAAACAGTTTTTTACAGATCGGTGAATCTTTCCCCATCTTTACTTCTAAGAACCTCTGCCTCTCTAAGATGCTCTTTTTATACCTTGTAAGCACAGTAGTCATGTTACTGACCTCTTGTTAACCTAATTAGATGTTTTACCACCATATTAGTCTAAACTGCATTAAGCTGATGGCACTGCGTTAGCCTCTTCCCACATGCTGACAGTTAAGCAAAGTTCAGTGATGTTAGACTGAAGCTGTTTGAAAATGAACTGACCTTTACTGTGAAGCCACTGCTCAGTTTAAACAGCTGCCTCTGTGGATGGCATTTGCCCTGTGGTGGGCACGCTTCTGAAAATGTTAGGTCCAAAAATAAGACTGTCCACACAGAGACTAAAACACTCAAAAGCATCGGGCACCTACCGATGGTGATCTGACTGACGCAACTGTAGAAGGTTCCTGAGGAGGCATTGTAGCTGCTACTGCTGGGTTCACGATCTGTGAAGGGAGAAGATATCGCATACTGTATAAGGCGGAGGCATGTATCATTTGGTTTTACAGCCACTGCTTTTTTTTTTTTTTTTTACTGTATTGCAAAAAAAGGAGAAAGCTTTTGAGCCCCAGAGTACCAGAGTATCTTGCAGTTTCAAATGTGTCCACTAAGCTTTTGGGCCTCCCTGGTTCCTGGGGGTTTGGGAAAATCCATGACCCAGCAGTGCTACAGGAATCAAACCCTTAATCCTGCAATGTTAGTGCCCCGATCCACACTGAGCTACACGAGGGGGGGAAACTCTTGACCTTGGCAGACGTAGGGGAATAAAATCCAGGAGTCTGGCAGCTTTATTGCCGTTGTCTACCAATTTATATGGAGGGAATAAAACCATTCACTGCGCCGGAACTCTGCGGATGAAATTCATAAAACTAGTGTTAAAGAAATCAGCCTATAATCACAGACGACTTACTGTGCAGGAGGAAAACCTCAAAAAAAAGAGCCTGATAATGTTTAGGAAATGATGCCTCGAAGCTTCCAAGTGTTTCTCACCTTCTTTACCTTTCTGCAGTCTGAGCTACATAAATAATGGAAAGTCCATTATATACTATAGGGATGCACCAGTTGTGAAAGCTAGTGTTGATGCACATACCAGTGCAAAACTAATGCTTTAGCCAAGAGGTGATGCTGATATTTGTTTCTGTTTACTTATTTTAATTTTAATTTTGCTGTTTTTTCCTTCACGCTCGTGTAGAAGACATTTTCATTATGAAAACAGAACTGTTTTTAAGTCCTTCAGTTATTAATCGCATTAATCATATCATATTAAACAACATATTTGGCTCTTTAGCTGCTAAATGCTCCGCTTGGTATTGATATTGGGCAGGTACTGAGTACAAAGTGTATCAGAGATTTTTCAATGGAAACAACAGAAAACTGAATCGAGTTCAATTTTCACAAATGGGTTTTTACAATTGGGGTAAATGCATATTTAATAATGGGGATTTAGCATCTTCAACATAATAACAATATATACACTCATTTGCTCCATAGCTAATATTTAAAGCATCTAATAGGGCAGCTTAAACAGGCTTAGAATAAAGGCACAAACACATAATAATAACAAACAAAACTGTCTTCTTAGGTAGTTAAAAAGATGCCCAGTAAAAGATATCCCTTTATGTATGAACTGTTGAAAATTGAAAGTAGAATCTGACTGATATTTGTTTAAATTGATACCGATATTTAAAACTCTGATATTCCGATATAATGGCTGATTTCTTCTTTTTTTCTGTCAGACAGACAAAACATAAACAGATTTCCCTCATTTTTGTTATGTGTGGTTATTCACAGTTCCCGAAAAGTTTGGACTCTTTGCAACAATAAGCTAAGATAAGATAAGATAAGATAACAGTTTGGACACATTCACCCATTCGACTGTATGAATGGGTGAATGTGTACTCTACTTTATTTGAATTTGAAATGACTGCATTACAGCAGCCAAAACATGGAAAACAACTTAGTTTAATAAAATAAATAAAAATCTCAGAACAAACAAAAAAATTGCACTAAAGAGGGCACTCAGTTAAATAGAAATTAAAAAAAGTAAAGCACTCAGTAAATGAAATGTTGACTCAAACTGGATTCAAACAGCAGCAGCGATGACGGATTCCCTCGGCAACCAGCCAGCTAGCCAACAGCTCAGTAACAGAATGACTGAAATGAGGTTGAATGCAATCTTTGTAACGGCCTGAAAAAGACAACTTTTCACCATTCAGCGTGTCGCCACATTTGAAGCCAGTTCCTTTGAAGTCTTTTAAAGGTTATGAGGGTAACCAGATTCAGCCCAGAAGAGCTTCCATTTGATACTTGAAGGGAAAAATTCACTTATGGCTGAAAAACAGCTGATATTGTAAACATCCACTCTGCTCAATGTGGGGAGGATTCATGCGTCTTTTCAACAAGTGCGAGGGGAATAAGGAAGAACTGCTACTACAAAACAAGTTGTGCCCTAAGTGTAACCCAAAATTCATGATTTAAGACGTGGCTGCAGTGTGCATTATTGAGAGCGGGTACAAACCTAAGGTTGCAGTGCTAGTTTTGTAATAAACAGGCAAACTTGGGGTCCCATGCGGTGCATTTATTGTTAACTTGCGCTTGGCTCAGCGCCTGCTGCAGGTCTGATGTGGATGTGCTCATATTTTTCATTTTTTTAGCGCTCTCTTCACTGATTAGCAACTCAACAATAGTTCAGGCCAGTAAAGTGCAGTGTAATTGTCAGGGGTCTTATAACAGAGACATGACACTCAAAGAGTCCTTCATTTAAATCTATAAGAGAATTCTCCAGCAGCTAAAATGATGGAAGAAAAAAAACTGAAGGGGGAAAAAAAAGCTTTTTGCAACTTCATCAGGGTACAAATTTAAGAAAGTGTTTATCAGGTTTTATGAGTTGACTGGTGATTCCATGCACTTTGTTAATTGAGGCTTCGCAGCCAATTAATAAAATAAAGTTGACAGTGGGAACTGAAGGCCTGATGTGGAACACCAAGCTTCCACTGGGAGACAGAGGTTAAGCCATTAATCTGCCTCAGCGGAGAGAAGACTTTCTCTGCCACTGCAGTCACTGCCTGAAAGGTACTACTCAACATTTTTGCTTTGGGTTGACAAATGAACACCTGAACTGCTTCTTCTCATTTAACAACTGAGACAACTTTATCACAGAACTCTAATTTCCTCATTCTCTAATCTAACGCCTACAGATGCATCAAAAAAAAAAAAAAAAGAGCAAGTGCAGCACAGTGCAGACATTTATCACTGACTGGGAGCATTTTTAAGCACTCTCATTCCGTGTTTAGAGATAAAGCTGCGGGTATCATTTATTTCCAAAGCTGTGGGCTTTGGAGTGAGTACCAACCATATCAGCCCCCGAGCAGCTTCCAACCACATCATTAATTTATCATCAGATGAATGAATTACACTACAGCAAAATGTTCACCAGCACTCATACTCTGATGCAGTGTAATTTTTTAAAGCACTAGTATGTGCTGTGGTAGTGGTGATCTGGATGTCTCCTCTTGATAAGAAGCGAGAATTTGAAAGAAGCTACGAGATGAAATTATGATTTCATCGCACTTCATACTGTCAGAAGGAAAGGAGGTGTTCCACTACTTCTGTGTGTGTCCCGTGCACTCACTTTGAGCACTGTGGATCACCACACCCTCATTTCAGCCTGAAATAAGGGTAATTGATGATATAAACGGAAGAAATAGTGTTATTCGGACTTACAGATGATCGTGCTGACAGCGTGCATTCCGCTCTTTTTCTGATCTCGTATGCTGCATAGCATGCCTTTACCTGCGGATCCGGATGAGAGGCGCGTCGCGATAGCGCGGCGAGGACTGCGCGGACTTCCCGGACAAACCCGCATCACATCATCTTGACATTGCAAGCAGATGACCTGGTTGTCCTGGTTTTCTTCCACCTTGCTGCAGCCCATGTGCTCGCCCCCGGCTTGGATCTTCATGCCCGTGTTGATCTTACGGACCAGTCGCATGTCCGCTCCAGCCTCATGATCCAGCATCCTCCTCACCGGCGGCGGTCGCACTCATTACGCATGGTTTCGGCATGTGAAGGCAGCAACTTCTCCTGTACCTCAAGCATCCTTAACCCCACCTACTCTAACCTGTCCTCCGCACCGACTCACCTCGGCTCCATAATGTCAGCCTCGTTCGGCTCGTGTTGCTGTTGCAGTTGCAGTCTTTACGCACGACTGCAGGCGTGGCTGTTTCACGTGGTTAATGAGGTCGCAGTGTCAAGTTCTTAAGGGAAATAATAGTGGTACCAAATATAAAGAACTTTTAAAAGTTCTGTTAAATGCAGTCAGTTTCTCACCATTAGCACCGGAGTTAAATGTTAAACACAGCATACATTTGATTGGTGTTTCTAACTTTTCTTGAATATTGTTTATATAAAGAGAATATTTGAGCTGTGACTGATCGATCAGTAGGCTGGGAGGAGGATGTAAGGGCAGGGTTTTGCAGAAATGACTGAAATGAAAGCAGGTCAGCATGCAGAAAAAAAACTAAACAAAAAGATAAAGCATGGTTTAAGTTAATCAATACAAACATCGAGCGCTAACTTAAGATCTGAACCCAGAGCATGTGACTGTCTTATATACCTCAGCGCTGACATGTTCTAATTCTGGTTCAGCCGTGTTTCCTTTTTATGAGATATACAGTATAAATAAAGTTTATTAATTTTCTATACATACAGCAGTCTACAGTAACAATTCAAATACCGACAGGTGAAGGAGATAATGATGAGATTTATTCAGTTTTGGGGGGGAAACACGTGATGGTAAATGTGGTCTGAACAAGAAGCACTCGGAGAGCGCTAACCCCCCACCAAGGCAGCTCACTCCTGTGCAGCATTTACTCTGAAGGGAACAGTATCGTATTTTGTATTTATTCGTTTAGCTTTATTTGTTCTTTTAAACGTACTTTAAGAAGTTTGTAGTGCAGTGAAAACAAATTGCAGGCTTTTATTTGTCCTGCTGAAACTCACCTTAATACACTTGACATAATTTTGAGTATAATTTTTTAAAATATTTTTTTATTTTTGTGCATTCATTCTCTTTTTTTTTGACACTTTCTTTAAAGATAAAACACATTTTGGGGTAAATTTGAAAGAAGGTCAGATGTGAAATGTAAAAGTCAGGTCAGAGGTCAAATGTGATATATTTTTATATGGTACTTTCTATATGTTGACAACACACACGACACTTGTAAGAATCTGTTTTTTCTTAAAATAAATAAATAAAAGAATCATATTTTCTAAGTTGAAAGGCTTTTTGTTGGGGAAACATGGGGAGCAGAGGCTGTGGCAGACCAGCATCAGTAAACTACTAGAACCCCAGTTTCAAAAAATACAGTATGCAATGGTCTCATAAACCCATATTTTATTCACATTAGAACATAGAAAACAAATGTTTAAACTTACTATTTGCTGAAAAAATATTAGCGCAATTTGATGACAGCAACACATCCCAAAACAGCTGGGATGCAGGAAAAAAGGCTGGAAAAGTAAGTGGTGCTAAAAAGAAACAGCTGGAGGAACATTTTGCAACTAATTAGGTTAATTGGCAACAGGTCAGTAACATGGTTGGGTATAATTAGAGAGGCAGAGTCTCACAGAAGTAAAGATGGGCAGAGTTTCACCAATCTGCAAAAAACCGAAATCTCTGCGTGCAAAGGGACAAAACCAGAAATCAATAAAGGATGCTGTGATCTTTGAGCCCTCAGGCGGCGCTGCAATAAAAACAATGACACTCTTTTTGAAATACTTCCTCTGCACTAAAGAGGAGAGGGGCCATCCAGCTGGTTATCAGCGCTCAGTTCAAAAGCCTGCATCTCTGATGGTGTGGGGGTGTATTAGTGCAGCTTGCACATTTGGAAAAGTACCATCGTTGCTGAAAGATATATACAGGATTTAGAGAAACATAAGCTCCCATCCAGATGGCGTCTTTTTCTTTTATAATTCAGCTGGCTAGTGAAAGAGCATGGCTTCATAGTAGCAAAGTCTGGGTGCTGATTTAGACCTTTCACCAATGGAAAACATTTAGAGCGTCATGAAACAAAAAATCTGACAAAGATGGCCCAGGACTGTTGATTAGCTGTAATCAGATAAGACTGGAACAACATTCAATTCAATTCAACTTTATTTGTATAGCGCCAATTCACAACAAACAGTCGCCTCAAGGCGCTTTGTATTGCAAGGTAAAGACCCTACAATACTGCAGAGAAAAC
>JAVDPK010000518.1:434825-453013 GCA_034780415.1 Cichlasoma orientale | reverse complement strand
CATGTGGCCCAGAGCAGCCAGGAATCGAACCGCCGACCTTCCGATCAGTGGATGACCTGCTCTACCTCCTGAGCTACTTTATCATTTTCATATTTGATTTTGTAGAGACAGTGAAACAAATATAGGAAATGCGGCAGGAGAGAGTAAGGGAGTGACCTGCAGGTGATGGTCCGACCAGTCGAGATTCAAACCAAGGATCTGCTGCCCATGTGTGAAGCAGTCTTAGCCGAACCTTCAAATGTAATCGTACCCATGGCTGATCCCCTCCTGTAGAGCAGTAAATATTTTATACATAGGATGAGATGGCCACCTGGCAGCTGTAACAGAACCCAACACACCATCTACAATAAAAACAATTGCAACAAAACGGAGTTTTTTCTTTCAGCGCCTGTTATTTAAACATCTAAAAGTGCCTTTGTTGAGCACACACACTCTCTAGTGCACTTAACTGACACGGTGTATGTGTATGTGTGTTTCCCCAGGCCGTACATGTCAATAGGCTCACTGCGGGACCAGGTGATCTACCCGGACTCGGTGGTGGACATGGCTGCCAGTGGCATGAGTGACAAGGACCTGGAGGCCATCCTGGCCATAGTCAACCTCAATCACATTGTCACCAGAGAGGGAGGTAGGAGAGGAAGGAGGACAGCTTTTATAAAGATTGATAAGGCAATACGGCTTTATTTATCCGTGTAAGAGCAGCAGTTTGTCACACAGATCAAAAGACACACAACAGACTCATTTATAATTAGACAGATCGTTACCTGGACAAAAATAACTCAGTGGTCCAGAGAAACACCACCCAAAAAAGCTACTGGGCAAAAGCACCGCAATAGACAAATAACCATTACCTCCACAGCTGAATCTTGTGATGAATAAACAGCCGTGGGCTACGTAAAACATCATCACCTTCATTTCACAAACCATTTCATCCTTTTTTTCCAAAGCCTAAAGATTGTAAGTGCAGAGCAGGTTTGCTGGTGTTTGCGATCAGACTGGGTTGCGTTTGTGTACCAGCCACAAGTTTGAGTTTCCTTATTGTTGGTATCGCCTAAACTTGAGTGTGTGACTAATTGGCAGCTGCTCTCCTCTCCTGCAGAACAAATGGAACTACTGTTGTGAACCAACTACTGTACAAAGCTTAGAGCTGCAAGAAGGTTTAATGCATGAATAGCTGCACTGTGAAGAAGTTAGGAAAGGTTTCGCTTACTCATGCTAATCGGCGCACGTGTGTGCAGTGATGGATCGTCAGCCGTTAGCGTGGGCACACAGCGACATGTAATATAGAAATCCAAATAGGATTTAATGTTTAGTCCTCAAAGCTGTCGCACACTCTTTGTCTTCAAGAGCCTGGCTGTTCAGCTTTTTACAGTTTAATGCAAAGTCATGTGTTGCAGTTTCGGACTGCAGGCGTTAGTTTTGGTGTTCCATCACACTCTAAACTTCTCCACCTTCATGTAGAAAAAGCTGACAAAATTTCCTGTGGTTAAAAATTATTGTAAAAAACAAACAAACTAAGAAATCAGGAAGAGGACAAATACTTTTTTTCAGCACTGTTTGGTGCTGAAGTGATAACACCTGACCCTGAAATAGGGTCAGGCTCTGCCTTCATGTTATACCAACTTGTACCACAAGATGGCGCAGTGAGTAAACCACACAAGTCATTAAACACACATTCTTATTTACAACTGTAGCCTTGAAATGGCTTAACCTTTAGGTTAACGATCAACAAGCATCCCGTATACCATGAGTCTATTGCAGGGGCCAAGGTTCGAATCTGCCCCGGGCCAGCACTCTCTCTCAGATTTCCTGTCATGATAAAAGGCTTAAAAAGTTAAAAGAACTATTGGTAAAATGTTGCCCCCTGGTGGTAAAAGTTTGACCTCAGCTTATCAGAGGGTAGTTACAAAATGTTTCTATCTTGTTTATTGTGCAATACCTCCTTCTTTGTTCAGGCTGGGATGCTGAGCTGGACTGGAAGGATGTGCTGTCAGGAGGTGAGAAGCAGAGGATGGGCATGGCCCGCATGTTCTACCACAAGTAAGGAGAAGCAACCTCTTTGTTAGCTCTTCTTAGCATGTAGCCTATTAGCTTATGATCATCCTGTTTCCACAGAAGGAATTACTGCTAAGAAACTGATTGCTGAACACCTGTGAGCCTAAATCCCAGGCACCAGAATTTTCTAAACTTTGGTTTTAAATGCTTTTTCTCCTTGTAGAGAGGACTTTAATATGACAATCACAGGCACACAGCTATGGCTCTGAGCACAGAAGCCCCACCCACCAGCTGTTCAAACCTTGTGTTTGCAGATGGCAGCCAATCACAGGAAAGCTGTCTCAAAGGAGGCCACATTGAGGCCTAGTATATGATAACTGATGATTATTTTGCACTGCGAATTATGCTAAGCTACTCTAGTCCAAGAATAAAAATGAGCATAACGGGTCCCCTTAAAACTCACAGTTCATCTGGTGTTTGATTTTGTTTATGGGTGTAGCCACATTATCTCATTAACATAGCCAATCTGATTGGATGGAGTAGATGTTCAGCAGTAACTTAAAATCATGTCCTTTGCCTCTGTCAGGCCTAAATATGCCCTGTTGGATGAGTGCACCAGCGCTGTGAGCATCGACGTGGAAGGAAAGATTTTCCAGGCTGCCAAGGATGCCGGCATCTCCCTCCTCTCCATCACACACAGACCCTCCCTGTGGTAAGACATGTCACACTGGGGAAATATTTTGGTCCATAAAGGGTAACGTAGCTTGTGGTGTATAAGCGTCTTCAGAGCGCAGCAGGGAGTAAATCCATTTGTGAACTACTGTGCGTTTTTCCCTCTCTTGCTTCAAATCCTTAGGAAGTACCACACTCACCTGCTGCAGTTCGACGGGGAGGGGGGCTGGCGCTTTGAGCAGCTGGACACGGCGACGCGCCTCTCCCTCACCGAGGAGAAGCAGCGGCTGGAGGCCCAGCTGGCCGGCATTCCCGAGATGCAGAATCGCCTCAATGAGCTCTGCAAGATCCTTGGAGATGACTCTGTCCTCAGAACAGCTGAGGAGTGAAAGGGGAGGGGGCGGGCCCAAGGGGGAGAGGGTTGAGATGAGGAGAAAAGAAGAAGCTGGAGGGAGGAGGAGATGTGAGGCTATGAAAGACAAAGAAATCAGTTTGTTAGTAGGCTTTTTTTTTTTTCTTTTTGCCCTGTTGGATTTTTTTCTTTCGCTCTGAGCCTCTCGTTAAAGCGTGAGAGCTCTCAATGGCAGCCTGCCTTTGAGCTCTCCTTTCTCTCCTCCCTCTTCTTTTCAGCCTCTCCCTTACCCCGCTCCAGTCTGAGAAGTGGGGAGACTGAAGTGCATTCGCAAAAGTATCATAATGCACGCCGGCTGCATCTTCATTTGTAGATTTTTTTTTAAAAAAAAATTTAATGTTTGCTTTTAGCGCACATAATTGTCAGGATCAATCTGCCGCTGCTCAAAGTGGCACAAATTAACCAAGACGATGAATTTGTTTGTTTTGTAGCACTTTACTCTGCTTTCGGAGGGCTGTTTGTGCTTGTCACGGCAGCTCTGGGAGCTGCATTTAGCTGGAGAAACCTTTTTAAATGAAACCACTTTGATGTCCAAAGCAGTATTCCGGGCTTAGTACACGGGATGTTTCCAGTTTCCACAGTTTAGCAGCAGATTTTAGTTTTCCTGAACTGAATGTTCATCAATTTGTTTCCCGAGCCACAGTACAATCTATTTCCTTATACCTCGTGTTAGCCTTTGTTAGGTTGCACACCCATGAACCGCTGGTGCAGGCTCAGATGCCGACTCTATTATTAGAACGATTAGTGACGCAGGTCTGAGTGCAGAACTATAGGTTTCTGGTTTATTGAACAAATACAATGAGATAAAGAGGTCCAGTGAGGAAGGGCAAGCTGACTCTGCTAGGAGAGGATTTTTTTTTTTTTTTAAGTGAACAAGCACACACACACACACACACAGAGAAGGGTGACAAATTAAAGGAAAAAGCAGCATTAGTAAGCGCGCTCAGCCTCAGTGTGTCTGCGCTGGCCATTCAGGTTGCTGGAAATCTGCTGGAGGGACTTACGCTATTCGTTCTAGATATTTCCTGATTTAGGGTTCAATTTGAAGCCAGTTATCTCATACATAGTAGACAATAAGCCTTGATAGCATTTGCCAGTCAATGAAAGGATGACTTCATATGAATTTTGGTAATGAGAAATTGTACTCTGCTCATGAAGTGTGTCTTTAAATACACTACCATATTCCAGATTATGCTCCGCATTATATTAGTTTATAATTATTAAGTTATAGCACAGAGGTTGTTTAGACTTTGGTGCGACTAGTTTCGTTTTTGGTTTTTTTGGCATTTCAGCCGCTTGACTGGTGGTTTTCCAGCTGGTGACGAAGTCCTTCATTGGTCACATGTGAAGTTACTGACAACAAAGATGGAAAAATCGCGATACTGTGAAACTTTTTTCTGTTCTTGAAAAATGAATGGCGTGGTCCTGCGTGATGGCTGTAGCCTTCTATTACAGCTGCTGAAGCTCCTTTAAACATGCTCTCCTTTTGTGGTTTAAACCTGTGTAAATGCTCCAGTTCATGAACTGTAAACTGGACCTCCTCTGCCTTTCAGATTGTGCTGATTTAAAGGGGACCTATTGTGCTTATTCTCACGTTTAGTCTTGGACTCTAATAGGGTAGCTTTGCATGACTCACAGCTCAGAATAATCCTCAGTTGTCTCATACTGGGCCTGACAAGCTGTTCAAGCACCTTTCCCTTGAGGGCCACCCTCCCTTTGAGCCAGCTTTCCTCTGATTGGCTGCCCCGCACAAGCAAATCTGAACAGCTGGTGGGTGGGGCTTTTGTGGGCCTGAGCTGAAGACTGAAAATAAGAAAAAGCGTCATAGGTCCCCTTTTAAGAGAAGAGATCCTAAGATTTCACTTAATGCACATAAATATATGAGTTTTTTTTCATTCATTCAGGCCTTACACTCCCTTTTGAGTTTAGACTTTCTTTACACCATGTTATGTCACACTGTACGGCAAATAAGGCCCAAACAGTGCTTGACTAACTAGCACAGTCTCATAATACTCATTCCTCCTTGATTATAATACTGCTCTATTGTTAAAATGCCTCTGTTTGGTTAACATTCCACCATATCTGTGTTAGTCTCAGAGAATGGACAATCAAGTACATCATCAGTAAGTGCACTGCTGTATTTCAGACTACACATCGACTTGTTAGAATCCTTACTTATATACATTCTCATTCTAAGTGTATAAGTAAGCAGACATTATCTTATGTGTAATGGAACTTTTAATGTATATTATTGCATTTGCATGTCAGGATTTTGCAATTTGCCTGATCCCAAACTGCATCCCTACCATGCTTACATGCCAGCTCTGTCAGCACTGAAACCTCCCCTCTTGGCTTTTAGTGAGCAGTCAAAGAAAAGGACTTCAGAGCATTGAAATGCAGCGCCGCTCTGCTCAGGGCGAGGGCTGCCAGGTTACTGTAGGACAAACTTTAGTCTCCTCCAAAAATGTGACTGGAAAGCAATGGATTTTAACATTTTGAGTCCTTTTCTTTCCTTTAATATCTAACGGTATTCTCTGGGATGTTCTCTTTAATAAAATCTGGCGTGCCCGTGTTTTCTTCTGGTACGCGAGCGAGCATCACGGGCATCACCACAGCCTTGCAAAAATGGCATTTCTGACCCCAAACACGATCTCTTTGTTCAGTCGGACTCTGTTGACTGGAGGGCACGCGATCCGCTGAATGACACAAGAGTCTGCCAAGTGGGACTGGAACAATGAGGTCGGCTCGAAAAAGTGGCTGATATATTTACAGGCATGGCAAGAGCTTCGGAAACGAAGACAACAAAAAACAATATTTTATCTTGAACGGATGGGAGAAGAAATGATGAGGTGCTCTCTTCTCCTTTTGTCAAATTTTTTGCATTTTTATGGACATCCTTCAGATATGAGTTGCAGTGTTTCATTATCCTCTAATCATCCTGCAAAACTGAACCTAACTGAGGCTAAAACCTACTCTTTCACCACTGACCATTCAAAGTCACAGCTTGAGTTGAGTTATCCATGTGAAAGGGGCAGGAGACCAAAAAATAGAATCTGCTGGACATGTAAAATCCACCTGCTGGCAAAGAAGTTCCAGCAACAGGGAAGGGGTGGTCACAGCTTGTTTCTGCTGCCCCCAAGTGGCCAAAAAAGTTAATGCAGGTGCAGTATTCATCACTATGTTGGTCCTGGTTTACCTGTGAACATTTTCTCTATGTTGAATGTTTGGCTTATGAATGGGACCTCATCATTTCTCTCAACCCCCGGGAAACAAAAGGCCTTTGCAGTGGCTTTGCTACACTGCTACTTACTAGTGGAACTTTGACACTGAAGCGTTCTCACCCCATCTTTCAATAAGAGATTGAATGTAAATGAGAGATTATGTATGATGAAGCGAGTTCGAAGACACTGGATCATACGAGTTTCTTCTTTGTTAATAACCGGTCGTTTTATAATTGTGTTAATAGTGCATGCTATTTCATTTTATTAGAGCCACAATGTGGTGTTACATTTCAGATCTGCTGTACAGTGTGGTGTGTGAACTGGAGTTATTGGAAAGGCCATTTTCATGTTATTCCATGGCTACAGGGCAGCCAAATTAATATTTTCAACAGTGTCACAAATGGAAGGATGATTATACGTAAGTTTGAGAGTGATATTGTTGTTTTTGGAGATGAGTATCAGGCTGCCGTGTACCACAGACCAGCATGCATTGATTCTTCCTTAAAGCCAGGGATTACTACACTTCTGAGTTATTACATAATTGCTTTAAAGACATAATTACTTTAAAGAGAGCGATCCCACGCCTGTAGTTCTTTTGTATTTTCAGTAACAGTATCCCAGACCTTTGCTGGGATCTCAAATGATGTATGTGTAGGAATCTGTGTTCTTTAAACCTTAACAGCAAGAGAGTGTGAGCAACATAAAGGTCATCGGATCAAAAATCACATACTAAAGGTTGAAAGATGTTGAAAGATGATGTATTTTCTTGTAAATAAAACAATACAAAGCAACCTGGGAAAAATTAACCTTCTTCTTCAACCCACACACACACACACACACACACACAGATAAATGAATGATATCTTTTTACCACATGATGAGCTTTTACTTCTTCTTTTAGTGTCACAGAGGTTAGAGCTAGAATCATATATTGGTAGGCCGATGTTGGCCTATCGCAGATATGTGGTATCATATGCGCTGCACGATATTTGCAATTGTGAAAATGTTGCAGGAATGCAGGAAAAGGTGCTTTGGGTATTTTATCATCTAAAATGTGTCCAGCAGAGCAGCACCAACACCACCGTTAGCAATCTAAAAGATGGATATAGCCACTGTGACATCATCCACTGGTTAGTGAGGTTGCGTTTAACAGCACCATCATGGTGTTTTGAAACTGGACTTCACACGGGAAGAGCAGTTACGCTCATGTGACTGTCATTAGCCAATGAGAATCCTTTCTGACTCTAATGAATAATCGCTGCTCCTTTTTCCTTTTAATGTAGCTCTATATGTATATATACTGTACAGAATATCAGCCAGTATATACATATTGCTAAACTGGCATCATCCCCACAGCTTCAGTATCAGTCAGGCTCCAGTAGAGGGTGCAGCAAGTGTCTGATTACAAATATGAGCATCCTACAGCTGAAGCTGATGTACAAATCAAGCTGTGCCAGCAATGTGGGATATTTAAACTCACAGTGTCTGAGTCATATCAGCACCCACATTCTGAGACAGCTGATCTTTTGGGAACCACAAGGAAGTGTTGCATTCTAGACAGCTTCTATAGTACCAGGCAAACGAACCTTTATGTTCAAATGTGCAATATAAATATGAAATAATGAAATGTGCCATATTTCCATGCTGCACAGGTGCACAGTGAATGGGGCTGCAGGTGGGCAGTATTGTCACAAGTGAAAATAATAAAAAGGAAAACTTATTATGGACGTTGGTGAAACTGATCCAGCAGCGTTACAAGGTGTTGATATGAATACACCACTAGATGGCAACACGGCCAAGTTAAATCATGTGTCCTGTAATGTGATCTGATCATTACACACAGACTGAAGGCAGCTAGGTTTATGCTCAGTGGAAGTTTAAATTCTATTATTATTATATTATTTTTATGGCTTTAAATACTGCAGCCCATGGTTACTCTGCCTATTATATTATGGAGCCTTCATCTACAGATAAAGCCAGTTTCATTGAGCTGCTCTGAGAGTCGACTGCAGCGCATTATTATTATTTATTTATTTATTTTTATTATTTATTTTTATTATTTTTATTGATGTTGCTGTTGTATGGCTGTGTGAGGCTGCCCCCTGGCTGGATTGGTACAGCTCGGGAGGAGGAGTTTGGTTACGTCTTGGGGAATCACACGCCAGGCGGATCCTGGCTCTTCCACACGCACCGGCGCACTCCACCCGGGCCGGAGGCTGCGACGATGCCTCTAACCGGTGACCGCGGCTGGATCCTTAGGCACATTTTCTTCACCGTGGAATAGAAATCTACTACTATTTAGCTGATTTAGCCCCTCGCCGTTTAAAATGGGTTTTATTTCCAAGCTGGCGACGAGGTGAGGTGAAAGCGACGGCGGTGGAAGCCCAGGATAGAAGCGCTTTAGTGAGAGGAGTGCGGAGGGGAGGGAGGCAGGGAGTGAGACCGCGGCGCTGTGTTGTCTTCTAAGAGGATAAAGAGGGGGGGTAAAAGGGAAATCGAGCTATATTTAATCGGGCTGTTTCAGGGCAGCCTCTGGTGCCACCATGAGCGGCAGCGGGCCGGATGAGAGCTCGGTGCGAGTCGCCCTGAGGTAAGGATGCAGCTGCAGACGGACCCTTGCCTCTCCTAAGATGCTCTTGTGTTACACCTGCTAGGACCATGCACATGGTATTCCTGCTTTTAATCCCATTTCACCATCCACCATGGGAATCTATTTGAGTGCGCTCACTTTTATTTTCTATGTTCCCTCAAATCCTTCCAAAACAAAACAATTCATTTGTCCAAAATGTGCTTTTATTTTGAAGCTGTTTAAAGTCCTAACCCCCCCTGCCAGGAGCTGCTGTGATTTTACTGAATGATGTACAAAGCAGATATAGCCCTCGATTACATGAGCTGCTTTTGTTAATACCTGCATGCTTTGTAATGGATTTATGAATGAAGATCTAGGTGCTGAGGGATTAGACCTGCTACTCTTCCCTTGAAGACTGTGCACCTGTAGTCAGGATAGGGCACGTGATTTCAAGGGATGCATTCCCTTCTCATAATTTAGGTACATTTGAGCCGCTTTGCTTTTCTTTTATGTGTGTGTGTGTGTGTGTGTGTGTGTGTGTGCGCGCATTTGCTGTATCATGCTGGCCTGACCCTTGTCCCTGAGGCCAGTGCAATGCTGTCACTTACACAGATAGCCACCGTATGGTCACTGCTGGTATCAGCACCATTTCAAACAATACAACAAATCAATAAAGAAATCAATAGAATGGTGGAAGCCACGTGTGTGTGTGTGTGTGTGTGTGTGTGTGTGTGTGTGTGTGTGTGTGTGTGTGTGTGTGTGTGTGTGTGTGTGTTTGAAGTGAAATCCTGAAATGTCATGTGATCCCATTGGAGGAAGGAGGACAAAAGCTCGTCCCTCTCTCACGTTTCTCCTCGTCTCTCTCGCTCGTTGTTGTGCATTCAGACTTTGACCCAGAACTCTTGTTTACCGAGCCAGCTCAGTTTACAAGCCCGTCTCCCTCCTTCATGGATAATAAATAATCAGTACACCCTCCATCACGTGCTCAGCTGCTCTCTCATTAATAAGATTCAATTCATATCAGAAGATTACATTTGTCTGGCTTCCTGTCTTTGGTTTAGTATGAACACAAAACAGCATGAACCACATATACAAGCTGTGTGACATGTGACAAATAAAGATCTGCATGTTTTTGTCTTACCTGCTATTGTATCTTGTTAGAAAGGTCAGGTGCAGTAATTATTTAGAGCCTTTGTCTTGCCCGTTTGAAGGTCAGATAGAAAAGCCTTTTCATTGGATTATGCTTTCATCCATAAGTTCATTCATGACTTTCTTTCTTTGAGATAAGTCACCCTACTCTCACTAGGGATGTTTTGGGCACACATATAAATCTCTTTTCGCATATTCAATTGGATAAATTCAGGGAAATGTTTGATTTTTCTCACTGTAAGCACATAAATGCAGCTTTAGTTGAGCATTTAGTTAACGTGATATTTCAAAACTAGACTAATTCGCATGCAAGGGCAGAAATATCTTTGGTATTGTGAAACTGCATTGTAAGTGTAATAAGAGCCACAGACTCAGAGTCAGTTTTCTTACCTTTGAGGTCAGCTGCAGTACCTGAAAATGCTTTGGCTCCAATCCACACACACACACACACACACACACACACAGGGCACCTCCTTGTGCCTCAAATACAGATTCAGAATGTGTTTTATTTGAATGAATTTGTGGAGACCTTTCAGATGTCTTAAAGCCAGAAAAGCCTAACAGTGCTCACAGTAATGGAGGCTTGCTTACATTCAAGTGTGCGGTAAATCACACCTGTCCTTTTGCTGTGAATGGCTCTTGTGAACAGGAACTATTGGAAAAAGATATCTTCAGCCTTTTTGATAAACAGGTCCACCAATCCAACATTGAACTCAAAGCTTTTATTTATGGCCCAAAATTTTTACTTAGACCATAAGTCTGATGACTGTGCAATATGAAAGTGGCTAAGCTTTCATGAAAGTCAGCCAACACTGTAGTTTCCCTTAGCTCTGTGGAGCATTTTAGCATCTTTCAGCTCATTGTTTTTGTTTACTGTGTTCTTACTGCTTTTGTGGGGATTTACTGTCCAATAGTAATTTTTGACATAACTCTCACCAAGTCGCTCAAACTCATGTTTTTTTAAACGAATTGTGTTATTATATGGCTGCCTCACACCTAGCTGTAAAAATAACGTGAAGATTAGATAGAAGAAACAAAAATTCTAAAAAGCTTTGAATTTACTGTGATAACAAATAGGACTTTATTATAAAGTCAGCATACTTTTCTTAAGTTGTCACAGCTGTTTTTTTTTTCTTGCTAATTAAGGCGAAACCTTTAGAAAATGTGCCATCTTTGATTAATCTTCGCTGACAATCACCTGCAGGTCACACCTAAATGGCTCATTTCATGTCTTTGAACAGCCAACCACAGCTTCATGTTGATGTTTTCAGCTCATTAATCGTCGTGGCAACATTCTAATTACTTTGAAGCTTTGTGCTTGAGGTGAACTGTGATCCTTACCCCCTCTGGAACATTTTGACTGCCAGCTATCTCCCTATTCCTGTAACAGTTTAGTTAGCTTCATGTGTTTTTCTCCAGTAATCAGCTAGCAGGTTGCCAACCGCTACCTGCCTCAGCCTGCGTGGCTAATGCTGTCTGTTAGCAAGCTCCTAATCCCCCGTCCCATCAGGTCCAAAGTGATGAAATGCTCTTTTATCATCACTCTCTCTTTTTTTTTTTTTTTTTTTTTTTTTTTTTGCAGTAACAGAAAAGAACAAGAAAGAAAGACGTCTGCAGCTTGAACAGAAGGAAGGCATTACAGGGCGTTATTGTGTCTCCTTGATTTATTACTGGAAAGATGATGATGTAACATAAAAATCTATTTGTTCTTTAAAAGAGAACGTGCTTTATTGATGGATCTTAGATATGTTTGCTGTGCTTTCATTTGTTGCTTTGAAGATTTTTTTTTCACACCTGACAGTATACAGATGCGGCACTTTGGTAGGATATTATTGGGTGACTTAGCAAGCGCACTGTTTACTGGGCTATCCCCATGTGTAAGATCTATTTTCTTATGTAACGGCCCATCTGTGTGTGCATGTTTGTGCACAGTAGTGCAAATATTTTTCTTACTCATACTCAGAGCAATGCAAAAAGTTCAAGTTAACCCGAATGAGCCGGCCAAGAGACCTATTAGTTCATCAGTATCCTCGAGGTGCAGCTTTAACAATTCAAAGCGTACTGGCAGAACTGGCGAGCAGCAAGGTTTCAGATTTCGTAGTCACTTTGGAATCTACAGCAGATTGCTTTTCCTTCTTAATTAGATGGGCTTGAGTGAATGATTTACTTATTTAAATGCATGAAGAAGTTGCATAAACCTACACAGGACATAGGCTGCAGCTGATGAGCCAACAATGCACAGTTTGGACAAAATACACCCGTCAGTCCTAACATTAAAACCACTGACAGGTGAAGTGAGTAACTCTGATCTTCCCATTGCAATGCAGTGCTCTACTGAGAAACCTTGGGTCCTGGCATTCATTTTGAGAGTTACTTTGGCACGTACATCACTCCTAAACATTTCTGCAGATCAGGCTCCTCAGAGCAACAGCACTCCCTGATGGCAGTGGCCTCCCCCAGCAGGACTTCGCAGTGTTTCACACTGAAGTACATTGTATTCATGGCAGCAATGGGGGGAAATGAAAGGAGATGCACCCACACCTGAAATAAATTAACAAATATCTACTGTTTTACAGTAAATAAACAACAATCAGCTGCCTCTCCAGTTAGTTTCTCATCCTGTCAGTGGACTCCCAACTCCTCCATCTTGAACTTCAGAAAACAATGGCATCCTTGTTTTACTTTGCAGCCCCATCGAGTTTGGTGCAGCAGCAAATAAACCAGTTCTGAAGAAGAAGGGACTACTGTAGCCAACTGTAGTCCATCTGCAGTGGATCTGGAGTCCAGCCCACTGTGGGAGGGGAGACACTCTGGGGAGCAGCTCAGTGACATCAACCGCAAGCAGTTTGTTCATTGATGGAAAATTTAAAAAATCTAACTGCAGTTATAAAATAACCCCTGGTGGCCCACCCTCTTTAAAGTCTGTGTGTGGGAAACAGTGCGATGTCACCCACCTCACCACAGAAACTGCTCAGAAGGTGTTGAGATGGCCTTCAAATATCTCAGATCCCAATCTGATGGGGCAGAGCTGCTTTGGTGGTATGAGGGGGACCTACTTAATATTTGGTAGGCAGTGTTAATGTGGCTGATCACTGCATATGTGGGAGCCATTTAACCCGCTAGAAATGCCAAAGGTATGCTTTAAAACAGTTCCTCAATTTAGTAATTTGTCCACGAGTAGCCACAAGTTTGTTTCTCAACTGTAAAATGCCCTGCCGGTATGTGACCTGGTTAGAAAAAAATAACAAAAATGTGGCCACCCTATTAAAAATGTAATTTATATCAAATGATTTAATGCTGCTTAGTGCAAAGATGATTTATGACCAATACGTGGTTATCAGGCTAGACTAGATGGCCACAAATATTCTGCATCAGTCACGGACCTTTGTCACAGCAGCCGTTTTGACCTGAAACAGGAGGTAAACACAGGTGTGACTAATCACATTAATTAAGACTCAGTGCATAAGTAGAACAGGACCCCTATTAATGTGATTTATAACAGCTGTGTTTAATATGGCTTCTGTGAAAAAGCTCTAATATGGCAAAATTCCTGAAAACAGACACATTTTTTTGTCCCTCGTGGTTTTTACTCTGCCCAGCATTGTAGATATAGATAATATAGATAGGACATGATAGACACTAGTGTAATGGACACTTAAGATACTTTAAATAAAGTTTTAAAATATTAGAAAATACAAAGTAGTCCCTCACTGCTTCTTCCTCCTGGCCGCTCCTGGCCCCTCCTCTTTGACCTTTGTGGATTATGTTCGAGGGCAGAGGCCTGTGCGTCTGCTGCCATGGGCCAAAAAAACACCACGTGGCCTCATATGTTTGTGTATGTGCACGGCTGCTCGGACCGGTGTCCATCCAAGCGTATTCACGATAAATATTCATGAAACAACTCGAGTGAACTGAGACACAAAGCAAAGCATGCTGCAAGCCATCTGCCAGCTGCAGTCATGGGATACTGTTGTTACATTCAATAAGTTCTGTCTAACTAGCACAGAGGTTAATTCAATATAGATTTTTCTGATGACTAACATTAGTATTTATTTGTTTGCTGTAGCTTCGTTTCACGACTCTTCTTTGTATTTCAGGTTTTCTGTGTTTTTGTTGCGTTCTTGAATTTCCATGTGACTCCCACGTGTGCCATTATGGTGCAAACTGTCCTTGTCAAAAAGGAATGTTTTTATTAAGCTGGTATCAGTGCTGGAGGCCAGTATTTTACGTGTGTGCGTGCGTCCTCGTACGCCCTCTCCGGCTGCCTCTCAAGGTGATAACCACCATCCTCTTCCACCTCTCCTTCCTTCCTCACTGGCAATCTTTGACCCAGGAAGCTGTCAGAACTTTGATCCGTGACCCAGTCGCATTTTTCCCGTGGCACTCTGTTTGTTTGGACCCGTGTTTGGTGTTACCATGGTGACCTTGGGTCCTTTCACGGGTAGGGGTGTGCAGCGATGACCCTGTGACTGCACCGCCACTAACTGAAGGACAGCGTGAGGGAGGGAAACTAAAAGGCTGAGTCAGCAGAATGGCCTCGCCGTCTTTTTTCTCTTCTTTCCCACTCTGCCTTTTCTGAGCCTCCTCTCCATTGTCCGGCATTGTTTCCAAACACCCTCTGTCGTTTCCACACCAGATTCCAGGGAAATGAATGATTAAAGGTCGGCCTCATACAGTGCTTCTTTATCAGCTTCTGCAGAACAATCTGAAGTTTTAGTCCAAAATGACATGACCGCATCCTTCATTGAGAAAGAATGGAAATCCCCAAGATCTTTTTTTTGGCTGGGGTGGGGGGAAAACAGTGGTGCACATAACCTCTTGGAAAGCATACTAGATATGCATTTGTACTGACCCCTGACCTCTAAGGGAAAAAAGCTCGTGCATGGCTGTATAGATGTCCTGGTTTATAATTTTCTTGTGGTTAGATGTGACTGCATCTTAAATTTTAGTGCTTTACAGTGATGCCAAAAGAGGCTCAAATTCAGCCCAAATTATTGGCTTGCATTTGGTTTTATTTGGATGCGACTTCTCCATTTCTCCATTGTCACCACGATTCTATTTCCTGTACAGATGAGTCTCTCGACCGACTCTCTCTCGGCACACTGAAGAGAGTGACCCAATGAATTGGCTCTACATGCCATGACCAGCTGCTAGACAATAGAGGCTGTTACTAAAAATGCAGTCTTGTTGTGTTGTGGTGAGTTAAAGCAGTAGCTGCTCATTGTGGCTGGAGGGGTTTCTCTGTGCTTAGGATCTACTTTCTGTCCTTGTGTCATCGCTGCGCCTCCTCATTCTTCCCTTTGCTCAAGGCCATTAGGAACATATTACACAAGCTAGTCCGCACGCACACACAGAAAAAAACCACAACTAGCACACCTGCTGCTTAAAGAGGCATACAGTGTGCGCGTGTTGTTATATGAAGTAGTCATGTTGCTGTACCTGAAGGTGTTCTTGATGCACATTCTCACACATTTAAAAGGATGTAAATTAGAGCAGGACCACAATTTTCTTTCCTATTTAGAGTGCGGAAGAGTAGACGGAAGTTTTCAGGTCTGTGGCTAGAAGAAAGTTGGGGGTTGTAATACATGCTTGTGTTTCACTGAAATCTGAGCGTTTGCAGTTCCCTTGTCTCGGTTACATTACCATCAAATGACTAAGAAGCTCTTGTGTATGTACATGGGTTTGTGCACACCGGTGTATGTGTTACTGTGATTGGCTTGCAGCCCCTCATTATTCCACTGTTGGGTTGCACAGTTACAGTCACAGCACCAACTGCAGTCGACTCAGATCTTCCCCAACGCGCTCACAGACAACTTCAACTGTTTAACCTCTCTTTTCATTGAGGAAGTTATGAACACGAATAGAGAAAACGCTCCTTTCACTTCTGAGAGCTAATTTACACTGTTACACAAAAAGCAGCTCACAAAACTTAATCGCCTTAACTTTGGATAATGTGTCTCTTGGTTTTGCAATGAAAATGTTTTACTGCAAGTTTAAATATCAGGTTCATTCTATAATTTTAACACTCTATAAAGCTAACTAGCCAAAACCATGGCTAACGAGACACACAGTTTTTGCCTTTTTCCCCAGGTGGGCAGTTTTTATATTTGTACATGTGCTATATTTAACAAAAGAGAACACGATTTTATTTATGATGTTCCATTTACTTTGGATAATATTACTGTCTATTTTCTTTTTTGGCTTTTCAAAATAAATGTCCTTCTAAGCTAGACGTGACCTTACGTGGAAGCAACAGCAGAGCTGAGGAGCTGTCAGCTAATGCTAGCACCAGCTAGCTAGCTAGCTTGGTTGCTAAGGTGCATTCACAATTCATTGTGATTTCATATGGGATGCTGATTAGATGGACCCTGATATTAATATAAACTGAGGTTCCTCTTCAAACAGGAAGTTGTATTTTGTTACATTGTTGTAACCATGTAACAATGGGTTTATTTTGTAGCATAACACAACAAAGCCAACATGATTTAACAAAGTAAAAAACAAACAAACAAAATCTCCGGTAACTCGTTATAGTTTATGCCACTCAGCACTGCTGCCAAACATACCAACTCCCTCAGGATCTAAAAATATATGACTGTATGCGATGACGTCAGGTGATGATGTCACTATGACTCTGCTGGTTGCAGTCTGAAATGTGGAGTCTTGTTGTCTGCTGCCTTTTGGGCTCAGATGCACCTTTTTGTTTTTGCTGAATCACTCAGTGCACTCAGCTATAAGTGGTGCTTAAACCTAAGAAGAAGTCACAGAGGATTAAATTAAGTAGGAATCAGATGTCGAGATTTCCTGTTAATAATGATTTGTGAGTGACGATGCACAAGGGCCGGCTCTAGGGGATTGAATTGATTTCCTGATCGGCAGGAGCACTGATGTCAGCGTTTAATCGGCTGTGTTTTAGGAAGGATGAGCTCAGCGGTATGATGGTGTTGGTGTGGCTCACCTTTTTATTACTATGTCATCATTTCTTGTTGACTCCCTTTTTCAGTAACAGTGATAGTAGAAGAGATCTCTAAGTATTTATTAAATAAATGTTTCAAAATACTGGCTGCTGTAAAGCGCATACAGAGAGTTCACTTATATGATTTTTTTTGCAGAGCTTTGATCAGCTTTTGTCAGATTTCCTTTTCATGAAACTTTAAGCCTCCATAGTGACGGTGAAGTCCGGGTTTTCTTTACTTTTGTGTGTGTGTGTGTGTGTGTGTGTGCGTGTGTGTGCGTGTGTGTGTGTGTGTGTGTGTGTGTGTGTGTGAGGAGTTCAGTCTTTCTCAGGCTTTCACTATAATCGCAATAATGAGAGTGAGAGCAGGAGCCTAACAGGACTTGTCACACGGAGAGAGACTGACAAATCCCCTCTGTGTGTGTGTGGATGTGTGTTTCTGTCTGTAACATAATGTGTGTGTTTGAATAGGTGCATGTGGATATGGGCTAGTGTGTCTGTGTCTCTCCCTTTCATCCCTTTAAGGGTTCAGTGAACTCTCTCAGTCGCTAAACTCCTCTCATCAGTCAGTGACAGGCAGCAGCTTCTCTTATTGAACTGTGTTAAGAAGCTGCTCAGTTTCCTTCCGTATCTTTAGTCATGTTGGACTTGATCTGCGTAATGATTTGAAGGGGGAATTATTTATAAATGCTACAACTTTTTAAGCACCATCTCCTATAATGTGTCTGATAGCAGTGTACCTGAAGGTATCCATGAGCCCATTTTTCTAAAATGGAAAATGTTAACATATCCACAAAGTGCACTTTTGAATAAGAACTGCATTTGCTCTGCAGGCTCTCAAATTTCAAGTCCCCAGCACCTCGCCGGGCTGGAGGGACCTCACCTGCGCCTCCTCAAATGCACGCTGGAACCTCCGCGCCTACACAAAGTTGGCTCTTTATCATAATAATAATTGCCACTGCCATCGCCTCCTATGCCTTATTGTTCCGCTATATAGGCTCACATTGTTGGATGCTTGATGACAGGGGCGCAGCTATATACTTTCTGAGGTGTATGCGGAAACATCTTCTTGTTATGATCTGTTATATTGGAACTACAGCACACAGTAGCAGAGCAGTGACCTGTTCTTTTATTCCTATAGTAACTTAAGCTAACCTGAGTATTTAAAAGCCTCCTCTTGATACACTGACAGAACTGACTGACTGTCTTTAAACC